>NW_026469540.1:0-12451 GCF_026875155.1 Cherax quadricarinatus
CCACCCCCCCACCACAAACCCCACCCCCACACCAACCCAACCAAAACTCTCCCCCAGCCCAGAGTTATTGAAAAGATTTTGAAGTTTTGGGTACACGAACGCGGATGTAATAACGAATAAATGTGAGGAGTGGCACGAAAGAATCAAGGAGTTGTCCCCAGACATCGTAGCGGTTACAGAAACGAAACTCACTGGGATAATAACAGATGCAATCTTCCCACCCGGATATCAGATCCTGAGGAAGGATAGAAGGAGAAGGGGGGTAGGAGGGGTTGCACTACTAATAAAAAACCGGTGGGGTTATCAAGAAATGGAAGGTATGGACGAGATTGGAGAAAGGGATTACGTAGTAGGTACAGTTCAGTCAGGGGAACACAATGTAGTCATTGCAGTTATGTATAACCCACCACATAACTGCAGGAGGACAAGAGAGGAATATGATGAATGCAACAGAGGCAATGTGGACTATCTAGCTGAGGTGGCAAGAAGGGCCCACTAAAGTAGAGCGAAGTTACTGGTCATGGGCGACTTCAATCACAGGGAGATTGATTGGGAAAACCTGGAGCCACATGGGGGTCCCAAAACATGGAGAGCCAAGATGATGGATGTGGTGCTGGCAAATCCCATGCACCAACATGTTAGGGATACTACCAGAGAGAGAGGGGAGGATGAACCAGCAAGACTGGACCTATTGTTCACCCTGAGTAGCTCAGACATTGAGCACCTCACATATGAAAGGCCCCTTGGAGCTAGTGATCACGTAGTTATGAGCTTTGAATACATCGTGGAGCTAAAAGTGGAGAGGGTAACAGGAGTAGAAAGGGAAAAGCTAAACTATAAAAGGGGGGACTACACAGGAATGAGAACCTTCCTGCAGGAGGTTCAGTGGGAACAAGAATTGGTAGGAAAATCAGTAAACGAAATGATGGACTTGTAACAACAAAATGCAAGGAGGCAGAGGAAAGGTTTGTTCCCCGGGATAACAGAAATAATGGGAAGGACAGAACGAGCCTTTGGTTTACCCGAAGGTGCAGGGAGGCAAAAACTAAGTGCTCTAGAGAATGGAAAAAGTACAGAAGGCAAAGGACTCAGGAGAATAAAGAGATTAGTCGACGAGCCAGAAACGAGTATGCACAGATGAGAAGGGAGCCGCAGCGGCAGTATGAAAATGACATAGCATCGAAAGTCAAGTCTGACCCAAAACTACTCTACAGCCACATCAGGAGGAAGACAGTCAAGGATCAGGTAATCAGGCTGAGGAAAGATGGTGTGGAGCTCACAAGAAAGGACCAGGAAGTATGTGAGGAGCTCATCATGAGATTTCAGGAAGTATTTACAGTGGAGGCTGAAGGGACAATGGGAAGACAAAACAACTGAGGAGGAGGTGGAGAAGCTCCTAAGTGACCTTGATACCTCAAAGGCGGTGGGACCGGACAACATCTCTCCGTGGGTCCTTAGAGAGGGAGCAGGGACACTACGTGTGTCACTAACCAAAATCTTCAACACTTCCCTTGAAACTGGGCAACTACCTGAAGTATGGAAGAAGGCAAATGTAGTCCCCATCTTTAAGAAGGGAGACAGAAATGAAGCACTAAATTATAGACCAGTGTCACTGACATGTATAGTATGCAAAGTCTTGGAAAAGATTATCAGGAGGAGAGTGGTGGAGCAGCTGGAGCGGAACAAGATTATAAACGACAGCCAGCACGGATCATGGAAGGACAAATCCCGTTCACAAACCAACTAGAGTTTTAACGACAAGGTAACAGAAGTAATAAATGAAGGGAGGGGTGGTTTGATTGCATTTACCTTGGATAGCAGGAAGGCCTTCGACACAGTTCCTCACAAGAGATTAGTACAGGAACTAGAAGAATCAGGCACGTAATAAGAGGAAGGGCACTGCAATGGGGCAAGAATACCTAACAGGAGGCACCAGCGAATCATGGTCCATGAATGAGGTATCACAAGGCGCCAGTGACGAGCGGGTCCCACAGTGTCAGTCCTGGGATTAGTGCTAATCTTGGTAATGTGAACGACATGACGGAAGTGATAGACTCAGAAGTGTCCCTGTTTGCAGATGACGTGGAAGTTTAATGAGGGAATTAAATCAGACGCGGACCAGACAGGTCTACAAAAATACACTGGACAGCTGGATTTGAGTGTGGTCCATAAACTGGCTCCTAAAATTTAACCCCGCCAAATCAAATTCAGAAGAGTCGGAGGAGGGCAAAGAAGACTGCAGACGAGATATAGGCTAGGTTGCAAAAGGCTGCAAACCTCACTCCATAGGAGAATGTACCTATAATACCGAGTATTCGCCAGAAGCACACTTAACCAGATAAACTGCTGCGGCATATGGGGCACGTTGGCATACCTGCGAATAGCGTTTCGCGGTACCCTTAGTAAGGATCTTCAAGACTTTTATAACACTGAGTAACGTCAGGACCATACTGGTACGAAGCACCAGTTTGTAACATCCACACCTGGTCAAACACGTCAAGAAATTAGAGAAAAGTAACAAGGTTTGGCAACAAGGCTATGTTCCTAACCCAAGGAATGTCCTATGAAAGAAAGGTTAAGGAAATCGAGTCTGACAAACACGGAGGACAGGAGGGTCAGGGGAGACATGATATTGACATACGAAATACTGCGTGGATAGACACGGTGGCAGAGACATGATATTCCCAGAGATGGGACACAGATACAAGGGGTCACAAATGAAGCTGAGACTCGATGATCAAAGGGATGTTAGGAAGTATTTCTTCAGTCATAGAGTATTAGAAAGTGAGAATATCAGGCAAGGGATGTAGTGAGGCAGGAACTATACACAGTTTTAAAGACGAGGTAAGATAAAGCATATGGAGCAGGGGAGAGAGGACCTAGTAGCATCGTGAAGAGCGGGGCCAGGAGCTGAGTCCGACCCTTATTTTTGCAACCCAACAATTAGGTTAGTACGACACAGCACTACACACACACCAACCTACACACAAACACCTACACACACCACAACCACTACACACACACACAAACACACACAAACACACACACACACACAACACACACACACACACAACACACACACTCACACACACACTCACATCACTACACACACACACCACACTCACACCACACACACACTACAGCACACACAGCGACCGCAGTCAGACAGACGTGGGTCCAAGGCTCCGAGATCTTTAGTGGATTTTTAAGGCGTGCAACAACTGCAGCGTAATCCAGCGGTAGTGACAACGTCATGACCAAACCTACGAGTGCTAACATAGTTTTATTAGTTAATAAAAATCGAGAGTGGAAGCCTGAATCTTTAATATTCAAAGTGTCCAAACCGTTAGTGGTTAGTAGGCTTACTGTTGCTACACCGATTCAAATATACAAAGATGCCAGGGGAGGTGTGGTAGCGGTGTTCAAGAATTTCGAGAGATTGGATAACAAGTTGAAAGTTGGGCACCATAACAGTGAGTGAAAAAAAAAAAATTAATAAGCAAGAGTTAGAAAGAAGATATAATATATAACAAGGAAGGTGGACATTTAGGCCTGCTGAAACAGTGACGTCACAACAGTGTGTGACATTATCATATAAAGTGTCACACCGAATGTGAAGTGTATTCTAATAGTAAAAGTGAAGTGAACTACTATCATAAGTGACACGAGGGACGCTGGATGCTGAGCATATACGGTTATAAAGATCACAGGGTGAAGAATTTTCAAAATAGAAGATAGAAGGCTACGTCATCAGCATCTTGCAACTTGTCCACGCATCACTGGCAACTTAAGTATCACTCCCTGTATGGGTTGTTTTGGGGGTTGAATCCAGCCTTGCGTCACTGTTAGATACTGGTCATCCTCACTCCTGCAAAGCGATTACCAGAATAGAGCAGATATAGATCTAGATAAGGTGAAGATTAGGTTGACTAGCGAGGAGACACCTAGCCGAAGGAAAAAGCCTAGTGAGGGTGTCGTCAGACACTCCTAGAAGCTCAGACAAGCTAATTTATAACCTAAATTACTTTCTGTGTTTTATAAGTAGAAGTGGATAAGATGCAAGAATCACAGTTGGTAGTTTTTAGAATACTGGTATCTACGTTATTTTATTAGCAGTATGAATACTTAGAAGTTGGTGGGCACACACACGCACGACACACACACACACACACACACACACACACACACACACACACAACACACACACACACACACACACACACACACACAACTCTCGCACATACACATACACACATCACAGCACACACACCAACACACACACACGCACACACACATACACATACCACACACATACACACACACATGACACACATACACACACATAACACACACACATAACACACCACACAAATACAGCACACACACACACAATACACACATACACACATATCACACACATACACACACATACAACACACACATACACACACACACTCATACACACAAACCACATACACACACGACATACACACATCTATGCGAAGCTGTAAACACACATACACAGGAATCACACCGTCCTGTGACTGACATCAGAACCTTTTCTCCTCTGGCCCCCCCCCCCTCTTTCCCACACTAAGTAGACCATCTTACCTCTCTCACTCTTACCTATATCTCTCTACCAATCCACTCTACCATCTCTCTCCTCTATATTCTCCTCTCCCACTTTCCCTCTAACAATCTCTTACCTCTAACATCGCCCCTCCCCTCAACATCTCTCCCCCTCTAAACATCTTGTCCCCGTCCCATTATCTCTCCCCCCCCCTTGTTATGTTTTGATTTTTTTGATTTTTAGTATATTTTGTTTGTTTGTTTCTTTTGTTTTTTTAGTGTTATTATTTATTCTTAATTTCTTTTTATCCTTTTTTTATTATCCTCTGTTCTTTTTTTCCGCCTTTTTCCAGTTTGTTTTTTTTTTTTCTTTATTATTTTTTTTTTTTTCCCCCTATTTTTTTTAGTTATTATTTTTTTATATTTTATATTTTTGTTTTCTTTGTTAAAAGAAATAAAATATTATAGAAAGAATTTAAATAATTATAATAACTTGAATATATTATATATTAAGATACTTAATATTTAATGTCAAATCTTATAGTTTTTTGTATGTTTAAGTATATTTTTTTGGTAATTTTTTTATTTATATATTCCATGTTTTTTTTTTTCCCCACCTCTCTCCCATCTGCCCTCCCACCCCCCTTAGCCTCTCTCCCCTCTCCACATCATCTCCCCCCTCTTTTTACCTCCCTTCTATACACCCCTCTTTGCCTCCCCATACTTCCCTTCCTCCCTCCATCCCTCCCACCCCGCCCTGCTCTCTCTCTCTCCTCTCTCATTCCTCCTCATCCCTCTCTCTCTCTCTCATCGTCCATCTCTCTCTCCCTCTCTCTCTTGGCTCTCGTCTCTCTCAACTTGCTACTCTCTCTTGCTCTCTCTCTCTCCCCCCTGCGTCTCCTCTCTTGCTCTCTCTCTCTCATGCTCTCTCTCTCTCTTTGCTCTCCATCCTCCCTCTCTTGCCCTCTCTCTCTCTTGCTCTCTCTCTCTCTTGCTCTCTCTTCTCCATCTGCTCTCTCTTGCTCTCTCTTCTCTCTTGCTCTCTCTCTCTGCTCTCCTCTCCTCTTGCCTCTCTCTCTATCTTGCCCCTCTCTCTCCTTGCTCTCTCTCTTGCTCTCTCTCTGCTCGTCATCTCGCTCTCTTGCTCCGCTCTCCTCTCCATTTGCTCTCTCTCTCTCTGCTCTCTCTCCTCTATTGCTCTCTCTCTCTCTTTTTGCTCCTCTCTCTCTCTCTTGCTCTCTCTCTTTGCTCTCTCTCCTCTCGCTCTCAACTCTCTCCTGTCTCTCGTCTCTCTTGCTCTCTCTCCCTCTTAGCTCTCTCTCTCTCTTTGCCTCTCTCTCTCTTCTTTCTCTCTTGCTCACTACACCTCTCTCTGCTCTTTGCTCTCTTCCCTTGCTCTCTCTTTGCTCTCTCTCTCTCTTGGCTCTCTCTCTCTCTTGCTCTCTCTCTCTCTCTTGTTCTCTCTCTCCTCTCGCTCTCCTCTGCTCTTCTCTCTTGCACTCTTCATCTCTCTTGCTCTCTCTCCTTGCTCTCTCTCTCTCTCTCTGCTCTCTCTCTTTGCTCTCTCACACTTGCTCTCTCTCTCTCTTGCCTCTCTCTCTATTGCTCTCTCTCTCCCATCTTGCTCCTCATCTCTCTTGCTCTCTCCTCTCTCGTTGCTCTCTCTGTGCTCTCTCTCTCTCTCTTGCCGTCTCTCTACTCTGCCTCTATCTCGCTCTTGCTCTCTCTCTCTTCTCTCTCGGCTCTCTCTCTCTCTTCTCGCACTTATCTCTCTCTTGCTCTCCTCTCCCCCCAACTCAACACTCTCTATGCTCTCTCTTGCTCTCTCTCCTCTTGCTCTCTCTCTTGCTCTCTCTCTTGCTCTCTCTCTCCTCTGCTCTCTCATCGCTCTCATTTCACTCTGCTCTCTCTCTTGCACTCTCTCTCTCCTTCTTGCTCTCTCTCTCTCTTGCACTCTCTTTGCTCTCTCTCTCTCCTTGCTCTCTCCTCTTGCTCTCTCTCTTCTCTTCGCTCCTCTCTTGCTCTCTCTCTTGCCTCTCTCTCTCTTGCTCCTCTCTCTCTCTCTCTCTCTCTCTCTTGCTTCTTGCTCTCCGTCTCTCTCTCTTGCTCTCTTCTCTTGCTCTCCTCTCTTGCTCTCCTCTCTTGCTCTCTCTCATTGCTCTCTCTCACACTCTCTCAGCTCTCACTCTTGCTCTCATCCCTCCTCTGCGCTCTCACTCTCTTGCTCTCTCTCTCTCTTGCTCTCCTCGTCCCCATATTCCCTTCTAACTCACCCCTCTCCTACACTTAAAAAAAAAAAAAAAAAAAAAAAAAAAAAAAAAAAAAAAAAAAAAAAAAAAAAAAAAACATGGTGGGTAGCTCGCAGGAACCAAGGATCAGATGAGAATGGTTCGGGTAGGGAGGATGGATGGAGGACGTGAAAAGGATGTGAACAAGAGTGGGAGAGAAAATTAGGAAGAGCTTTCTGAAAAAATGAGAAAGAGCTCTCTGTTAAATTGAAGCGAGGTTGGACAGGAAACAAAGAATTGGGAGGCACAAAGTCGAAACTGCAGTAGCCAAGATAAGGGTCCTAGAAGTTGAGATAAATAGCTGGAGCGAAGTTACAGGGCAGTGACCAGAGAAACACAGCATATGAACTGCGACGCCTGAACAGGAAGGAAGGAAATTATTAATTTAAACGCTACGGTCACATCATCTGCAAGGAGACCAAGCAGTGAAAGGAAGAACAAGCTGGTGTGCAGATGGAGAGGGTGATGGTCGAATGCTGAGGCACAACAAGGCTATCATGGGCCAGCTGGAAAATCAGGGAGAAACTGACCACATACATGCAGGATCCAGAGTCACATAGGGAGAGGCAATGGTAGTAAGAAAGGGCAAAATCATGTTTTATCCATGGGCTTCATGAGAGAGAGGAAAGGACACACACCTGAAAGGAAGCAGGAAAATGAAAGGAGAATTTGAGAAAATCATCACGGAAATAGGTGAAGAGATGACGAGATTGTAAAATTTCAGAGATAGGGTGGTACACTCCAGGGGAGAAAACCGACCAATCAAGCTGATTCTCAGGACGGAAACAGTGCTGAACCAGGATCCTCCAAGATAAACCACTATTAAATACTCGTAAGAGTACAAGAGTGTGTTCCTAGACAGAAGACAGAACAAAATCAGAAACGACAGCACTGAGGAGAGGACAAAAAAACGAAAGGAGCTAGGAAAAGAGACAAGAGGGAATCACAGAGGTCAGTCAGAGCAGACAGAACAGCTAGGGCAAGCACACACACTACTACTCCTCAGAACCAATACAACCAATCACACCATCCCAACACACACTACAATCCATACCCACGAGCCTCCACCCAACATCGGATTTTTTAAAAAATCTTATAGAAGCCTACAGATCCGACCAGGTCTCCCACCCCCACAGGCCCCCAAACCACAGTGTTGGAAAGGAAACTGAAGGAATAACAAATAAGTGGGAAGAGTGGCACGAAAGATTCAAAGAAGCATCACACCGGACATCATAGCTCTAACAGAAACCAAGCTTACAGGTATATAACAGATTCATCTTTCCAACGGGATACCAAATCCTGAGGAAAGACAAGAGGGAACAGGGGGGAGTGAGAGTGGCGTTGCTGATCAAAATCGCTGAAATTTTGATGAGCTGGAGACAGAGATAGCGGATAAGAAAGTGATTACATAGTTGAACACTTCACTCTGGAGGTCCCAAGGTGAAATAGCATGTGATGTTAACCCACCACAGAAACAGGCAAGGAGGCCAAGGCAGAGAACTACGAGAGCAATAGAGCGATGGTTGACACACTGGCTAGAGTGGCCAGAAGAGCTCATGCATGCAGGCAAAGCTCCTGATCATGGTACCTTAAACCACAAGGATATCGATTGGGAGAACTTGGAACCCATATGGGGCCAAGAGACTGGGGGCTTAAGGTGATGGAGGTGGTGGTACTGAGAACTTCAAGTACCAACACTTAAGGGACACTACAAGAGAGAGAGAGAGGAATGAACCAGCAAGGCTGGACTAGTATTCAACCTTCATTAGTGCAAGAATCGAGGACATCATATATACAGACCCCTTGGGCCCAGTGACCATGTGGTTTAAGGCTCGAATACACAGTAGAGCTACAATGTGAGGAGCAGCAGGAAGGCCAGGACGAATGAAGCCAAACTACAAAAAGGGACTACAATACATGGAATGAGGAACTACTGAACGGGTTCATTGAACAGAGAACTGGCAGGAAGCCAGTTTTAATGAGATGAATTGGAATTAATGTAGCAAACAAAATGCAAGGAGGCTGATGAGAGGTTTGTACCCAAGGTAACAGGATAATGAAAAAAGCCAGGAATGAGCCCATGGTTTAATCCCAAAGGTGCAGGAGGCAAAAAAACCAAGTGGCTAGGGAATGGAAGAAATATAGAAGGCAAAGGAACCCAGAGAATTAAGGAGAACATCGTAGAGCCAAAACTAATATGCGACAGATAAGAAGGGACCCAAAGACAATATGAAAAATGACATAGGACAGCGAAAGCCAAATCTGACCCGAAAACTAGTGTACAGCCCACATCAGGAGGAAAACAACAGTCAGGACCAGGTAATCCAGGCTAAGGAAGAAGGAGGAGAGACAACAGGAAATGACGTGAAGTATGTAAGAACTCACAAGAGATTCATATAAGTGTTCACAGAGAACAGAAGGACTCCAAGAAAGAACGAGAGGAGGTGGGGCAACACCACCAAGTGCTGGACACAGTGAACAAAACCGAGGAAGAAGTGAAGAGGCTTCAGAGTGAGCTATGATTACCTCAAAGGCATGGGGCCAGATAACATCTCCCATGGGTAGTTGAAGAGGGCGCAGAGCACTATGTGTACCCCTAACAACAATATTCAATACATCTATCGAAACAGGGAGATTGCCTGGGGAAGGCTAGGGAAGACACAAATGAAGTCCCAATCTTTAAAAAAAGGAGACGACATGAAGCATAAACTACAGACCAGTGTCACTGACATGTAATATGCAAAATCATGAGAGATTATCAGGAGAAAGTGTGGAACACCTAGAAAGGAAAGATCTCATCAACAGCAGCCAGCCGGTTTCAGGGACGGGAAATCCTGTGTCACAAACCTCTGGAGTTCTAAGACAAGGTTCCAGCAGTAAGACAAGAGAGAGAGGGGTGGTGTGGTATTGCATTTTTCTGACTGCAAGAAAGGGAGTTTGACACAGTTCCAACATGAGATTGTGCAAAACTGGAGGACCAAGCAGGGATAAACAGGGAAAGGCATCTACAATGGATCAGGGAATACTTTGTCATAAGACAGCAGCGAGTCATGGAAGTGGTCGATGTGTCAGAGTGGGCACCTGTGACCAGCGGGGTCCCGCAGGGGTCATACCTAGGACCAGTGCTGTTTCTGGAATTTGTGAACGACATGACGGAAGGAATAGACTCTGAGGTGTCCCTGTTTGCAGATGACGTGAAGTTGATGAGAAGAATACAATCGATCGAAGACCAGGCAGAACTACAAAGGATCTGGACAGGCTGCAGACCTGGTCCAGCAATTGGCTCCTGGAGTTCAATCCCACCAAGTGCAAAGTCATGAAGATTGGGGAAGGGCAAAGAAGCCGCAGACGGAGTACAGTCAGGGGTCAGAGACTACAAACCTCACTCAAGGAAAAAGATCTTGGGTGAGTATAACACCAGGCACATCTCCTGAAGCGCACATCAACCAAATAACTGCTGCAGCATATGGCGCCTAGCAAACCTCAGAACAGCATTCCGACATCTTAATAAGGAATCGTTCAGGACCCTGTACACCGTATACGTTAGGCCCATATTGGAGTATGCGGCACCAGTTTGGAACCACACCTAGCCAAGCACGTAAAGAAACTAGAGAAAGTGCAAAGGTTTGCAACAAGACTAGTCCAGAGCTAAGAGGTATGTCTTACGAGGAGAGGTTAAGGGAAATCAACCTGACGACACTGGAGGACAGGAGAGATAGGGGGACATGATAAGGACATACAAAATACTGAGAGAAATTGACAAGGTGGACAAAGATAGGATGTTCCAGAGATTGGACACAGTAACAAGGGGACACAGTTGGAAGCTGAAGACACAGATGAATCACAGGGATGTTAGGAAGTATTTCTTCAGCCACAGAGTAGTCAGTAAGTGGAATAGTTTGGGAAGCGATGTAGTGGAGGCAGGATCCATACATAGCTTTAAGCAGAGGTATGATAAAGCTCACGGCTCGGGGAGAGTGACCTAGTAGCGATCAGTGAAGAGGCGGGGCCAGGAGCTCGGACTCGACCCCCGCAACCTCAACTAGGTGAGTACACACCCACACACACCCACAAGCTCACACACAGGCTAAGGAAGGAAGGAGGAGAGATCACAAGAAACGACCATATATGAGGAACTCAACATAAGATTCAAAGTGTTCACAGAGGAGACAGAAAGTACTACAGAAAGACGGAGAGGTGGGGTACATCACCAAGTGCTGGACACAGTACATACAACAGAGGAAGAAGTGAAGAGGCTGCTGAGTGAGCTAGATACCTCAAAGGCGATGGAACCGGATAACATCTCGCCATGGGTCCTGAGAGAGTGAGCAGAGGCGTTATGTATACCCCTAACAACAATATTTAACATATCTATCGAAACAGGGAGATCGCCTGAGGCATGGAAAACAGCAAATGTAGTCCCAATTTTTGAAAAATGAGACAGACATGAAGCACTAATCTAGAGACCAGTGTCACTGGCATGTATAGTATGCAAAGTCATGGAGAAGATTATCAGGAGAAGAGTGGTGGAACATCTAGAAAGGATTGAGCTTATCACCAACAGCCAACACGGTTTCAGGGACGGAAAATCCTGTGTCACAAACCTACTGGAGTTCTATGAGAGGGTGACAGCAGTAAGACAAGTGAGAGAAGGGTGGGTAGATTGCATTTTCTTAGACTGTCAGAAGGCATTTGATACAGTTCCACACAAGAGATTAGTGCAAAAACTGGAGGACCAGGCAGGGATAACAAGGAAGACATTACAATGAATCAGGGAATACCTGTCAGGAAGACAGCAGCGAGTCATGGTATGTCTCGAGGTGTCGGAGTGGGCGCCTGTGACGAGTGGGGTTCCACAGTGGTCAGTCCTAGGACCGGTGCTGTTTCTGGTATTTGCGAATATGACTGAAGGAATAGACTCTGAAGAGTCCCTCTTTGCAGATGATGTGAAGTTGATGAGAAGAATTCAATCGGGCGAGGATCAGGCAGAACTACAAACGGATCTGGACAGGCTGCAGGCCAGGTAAATCAACTCTCTCCTGGAGTTCAACCCCACCAAGTGCAAAGTCATGAAGATTGAGGAAGGGCAAAAAAGACTGCAGACGGAGTACAGCCTAGGGGGCCAGAGACTACAAACCTCACTCAAGGGAAAAAGATCTTGGGGTGAGCATAACACCAGGCACATCTCCTGAGATGCACATCAACCAAATAACTGCTGCAGCATATGGGTTAGGCCTTGCAAACCTAAGAATAGCATTACACCATCTTTATAAGGAATCGTTCAGGACCCTATACACTGTGTACGTTAGGCCCATATTGGAGTATGCGGCACCAGTTTGGAACCCACACCTAGCCAAACACGTAAAGAAACTAGAAAAGGTTTGCAGGGAAGAAATAGTCCCCGAGCTAAACGGTGTGTCCTACGAGGAAAGGCTAAGGGAAATCGACCTGACGACACTGAAGGACAGGCGAGCTAGGAGGACATGATAACGACATTAAAATACTGAGAGGAATTAACAAGATGGACAGAGACAGAATGTTTTCCAGTGATGGGGCACAGGGAAAAAGGGGACCAGTTTTAAGTTAAGACTCGG
>NW_026469541.1:0-12817 GCF_026875155.1 Cherax quadricarinatus
TTTTTTATTATAATAATAATAATACAGATGGCACACTACTAGATATGGTAAACACGAGGAATTAAATCTTCATCAGAGTACAAAACAAATTCTGGCCACAAAATAGAGCGAAACACCAACGTCAAGACCTGGGAGTGATCATGTTGGAGGATCTCACCTTCAAGGACCATAACATTGTATCAATCGCATCTGCTAGAAAAAATGACAGGATGGATAATGAGAACCTTCAAAACTAGGGAGGCCAAGCCCAAGATGACACTCTTCAGGTCACTTGTTCTATCTAGGCTGGAATATTGCTGCACACTAACAGCACCTTTCAAGGCAGGTGAAATTGCTGACCTAGAAAATGTACAGAGAACCTTCACGGCGCGCATAACGGAGATAAAACACCACAATTACTGGGAGCGCTGAGGTTCCTGAACCTGTATTCCCTGGAACGCAGGCGGAGAGATACATATTAATACACCTGGAAATCCAGAGGGAGTAGTACCGAACTTGCACACGAAAATCACTCACTACGAAAGCAAAAGACTTGGCAGACGATGCAACACCCCCCCAAATGAAAAGCAGGGGTGTCACTAGCACGTTAAGACACAATACAAAAAAGTGTCAGGGGCCCGAGACTGTTCAACTGCCTCCCAGCATACATAAGGGGGATTACCAACAGCCCCCTGGCAGTTTTCAAGCTGGCACTGGACAAGCACCTAAAGTCGGTTCCTGACCAGCCGGGCTGTGGCTCGTACGTTGGTTTGCGTGCAGCCAGCAGCAACAGCCATGGTTGATCAGGCTCTGATCCACCAGGAGGCCTGGTCACAGACCGGGCCGGGGGCGTTGACCCCCGGAACTCTCTCCAGGTAAACTCCAGGTAAACTTATTCTTTCTCTCACCCAAACCCAACCATAATAACAGATACTGTAAATGCTGAACTACTAAAAATATCTACTTGGATGACCTCCAACAAACTTACTCGCAATATAGACAAAACCTATTTTATGCTATTTGGAAAGCTACAAATGTACAGCTAAACATACTGATTAAATGGTTCACCCATTTCTAGACACACAGGGCAAATTTCTAGGTCTCCACCTAGACTGCAATCTCAATTACAAACTCACACACAACAAATATCCAAGAAAGTCTCCAAAACAGTAGGCATCCTCTCAAGATACGGTACAGGAGACAAGAATCACAGGAAGAAGTAAAAGCCATAAAGGAATTAAAAAAAAATACTTCTTCTCTTATGGGAAATCTAAGGGAAAAACATCCAGTATTGGGCCCCTGCTTGGGCGGGATGGGACATACACAGATGACAGCCAAGAAATGAGTGAGATACTAAAGTCCCGATATGACTCAGTGTTCAGCGAGCCACTGCCCAGACTAAGGGCTGACAACCCGTATGAATTCTTTATGAACGAAGCCCAAAATTTGAACATCCCAAAAATCTCGGATATTATCCTAACTCCACCAAAACTTTGAAGATGCAATAAATGACCTGCCCATGCACTCTACCCCAGGCCCAGACTCATGGAACTCCGTGTTCATCAAGAATTGCAAGAAGCCCTTATCCGTGCCTCAGCATTTATGGAGAGGAAGCAATGGACACAGGGGCCATCCCCACACACTAAAAACAACAGACAGCCCCACATCCACAAAGGTGGCAGTAAGCAATTGTCAAGAACTACAGACCGATAGCACTAACATCCCCATCTCAAAAAAATCTTATTGAGATGGTTACTAAAGATGCAAGACGCCAACCACCTAATACCCATCATTACACAACCCAGGACCCCACGGTTTAGAGCAGTCGCACCTGTCTATCCCCATCTACTGAACCACTGTGAAAAGTCCGGATGCTGAAGATGATAAACAAAATACCGATGTAGTATACACCCTACTTTGCACAGCACACTCCCTGGTCTTGTATTGCCACCTTCCCTAGTCAAGAACGATAATAAAATTTGTTGAGTAGGCATAAGAATTAACAAACTGGCGTCTACACTGCAAACTGAATTGTTTGCAAATCCTAATGGCGCGAAAGAGCTAACCTATGACACTGAGCTTGACTCTATCACATTACTGATTCCTATGTCAATCATTGAAGGCTCTTGTACTCATTTAATGACTCCCAACACATGCTCATTGGAAGCCAGGTATAGATACACTCAAAAAATTAGGACAAAGGAATTATGATACAAATGCTGCGGATCCCATCACACATTGGATTACCCTTCATGATAAAGTTGATATGTAAGCCAAGAAAAGTACCCAGAAGGAAAATGGAAGAATATAACTTGGTATAACTGTGTCTAGCTTTAGGATAATAATAGGAAGAATAAATAATGAAAATTATAGTATAGGAATGCAGTAGAAGTCCTGAGTAGATCTATAAACCCCTATGTAACATAACGTAGATAAATATGTTTATGGATCAACGTGCAATGTGAACAGCCTGACTGATGTTGTAGTCGCCAGGCTTAGCTTGGTTACAAGTAACATCTGGCAGTTTGGGAGACACACAGATGATGATCAAACTAAATGTAAATTATTTTTACGAGTTTACCTGAGAGATTATTCCGGGGTCCACGGCCCCGCGGCCCTGACCTGAGACCAGGCCTCCTGTTGGAACAGAGCCTGATCAGCCAGCTGTTGCTGCTGGCTGCACGCAAACCAACATACGACCACAGCCCGGCTGAATCCGGAACTGACTATAGTTGCTTGTCCAGTGCCAGCTTGAAGACTGCCATGTGTTGTTGGTAATTCCCCCCTTATGTTTGACTGGGAGGCAGTTGAACGTCCGTGCCCCTGACACTTTATTGTATGGTCTCTTACGGCTTGACCACCCCTGCTTTTCATTGGGATGGTGCATCGTCTGCCAATCTTTTGCTTTTCGTAGTGGGTGGATTTTCGTGTGCAAGTTCGGTACTAGTCACCTCTAGATTCCAGGTGTATATAACATGTATCCTCTCTCTCCCTCCTGGCGTTCCAGGGAATACCGTTTAGGAACCATCAATGCGCTCCCAATATTGAGAGTTTATATCTCCGTTATGCGCGCCGTGAAAGTTCTCTGTACATTTTCTTCTAGGTCTGTCAATTTTCACCTGCCTTGAAAAGGGTGCTGATATGGTGCAGCAATATTCCAGCCTAGATAGAAACAATTGACCTGAAGAGTGTCACATGGGCTTGGCCTCCCTAGTTTTGAAATGTTCTCATTATCCATCTGTCATTTTTCTAGCAATGCGATTGATACAGTGTTAAGTCCTTGAAGTAGATCCTCCGACATGATCATTCCCAGGTCTTGACGTATGTGTTTTCGCTCTATTTTGTGGCCAGAATTTGTTTTGTAACTCTGAGAAGATTTAATTTCATTCCTCATGTTTACCATATCTGAGTAAATTGAAATTTCTTTCTCTCCCCATTCGTAGAACTTCATATTTGTTTTCTGCAGCCTCACTGTAAGATTTGGTTTGATGTCTGCCTGGAGCTTTGCAGCGTCTGCACAGAAGACACTGCCATGCAAGATCGGGTGTCTCTGCAAAGGAAACACGGTGCTGTGGCTGACATCCTTGTCTATGTCGAATATAAGGCTTAGGAACAAGGATTGGAGCGAGTACTGTGCCTTGTGAACAGAGCTTTTCAACCGTAGCTTGCCTCGGACTTTACTCTGTTGACGACTACTCTCTGTGTTCTGTTTAGTGAGGAAATTTATAGATCCATCGACCGAACCTTTTCCTGTTATTTCATAGCACGTCATTTTGTTCGCTATTACGCCATGGGTCACACTTGTACGAAGGCTTTTGCAAAGTCTGTATAAATACATCTGCATTCTTTTGTCTTCTAGACATTCAGACTTGGTCGTAGTGTCCAATAGTTGAGACAGACAGAGCGACCTGTACTAAACCCATGTTGCCCTGGGTGTGAAACTTTGGTTCTAGATGGCGTTGGTGATCTTGCTCTTAGGACCTCTTCAAAGATTTTATGAATGGGATGATTAGTGCTATTGTCTGTAGTTCTTTGTGGAGGGGGCTATGTCTGTTGTTTTAGTACAGTGGGACGACCCCCCGTGTCCATGCTCCCTCTCCATTAGGATGGAAAAGGCTCGAGAATAGGGGCTTCTTGCAGTTCTTGTTGAACACAGAGTTCCATGAGTCTGTCTGGCCCTGGGGCAAGTGCATGTGCATGTCATTTATCGCCTGATCGAAGTCATTTGGCGTCAGGATAACATCGAATAGGCTTGTGTAATCAAATTTGTGGCTCTCTCATAAAAAATATAATTCATTTTGATCTTCGACTCTCAGTCTGTTAGCGCATTGCTAAAAACTGAGTCCATATGGGGACTTGAGTAGCTCACCGTCATTTCCATGTTGTCATCTGTAGTAGGAAACCATCTTGTTTAAGTAGGGCCAAATACTGACGTTAGTTCTCGATTTTTGAATTGGCATAGGAAAGAAATCACTTTGGTTTCTTTCGATTTTCATTTATGGCTTTTAGTTCTTCCCGCGATATCCTGACTCCTAAAGATTCTTATAGCTAAGTTCGAAGGCTTGCTATTTCTCTGACGCAGTGTCCACCGACGCATTGTCAGATATATTGACCTCTTTTAGCCGCTCGGTTATTCTTTTCCGTCGCCTGAAAAGGGAGCGCCTGTCTCTTTCATGTTTTAACATCTACTCCTCCTTTTCCTAGAGGAATAAGCCTGTGCATACATCGAGTGCTACCGAGTTAATCTGTGGCTAGGCATAAGTTGGTGTCGTGTTGCTTAGTATTATCTTCCCAGCGTAACGTTAGGACTTGGTTTACTTGGTCCCACTTTATGTTTTTTGTTATTGAAGTTAATTTGGAGAATGCTCCCTCGTGACAAACTCATTATGTCGGTCCTGGGGCTCCGCACATACATTACTGAAACCTCAATTATGTGTGATCTGAGAATATAGTTTTGATATGGTGATATTTACATATCAGATCATCATTGTTATATGAAGATGAGGTCTAGTGTATTCCTCCAGTCTAGTAGGCCTCTATTATTTGCTGTTTAAAATTGAATTTGTGCAGAGATTTTAAAAGAGCTCGCGTGAGTGTGAGTTTTCATCAGAGCTCCTCCTGGTGTTATACTGCAACAATATTTTTGCTATATTCCTCCATTTTATGTGCCTTAAGTTGAAAATCCCCAGGAGCCAGAATGTGGTGGCAGGAGCTGGCAGGTTTTTTCCAGACAGTGGACAATTTTTAACACTGTCCTGGGACGAGCTGGGATGTTGCATCCGGAGCCTGTAGACTATCACAATGACTAGGTTTTTGGATCACGACCTTACTGCTAAAACTTCCACTACATCATTTGAGGCATTTAGCAGTTCTGTGCAAACAAGTGACTCTGCAATGTACAGGCCAACCAGGCATATGGTCACTCTCTTGAACACTCTGTGCTTAATTGTCCACTTATTGAGAATACAGAGACAGACAGTATAAATAACCTATGTGACATGTCAAGATATCTTATTATGAAAATAAGATACCAGATATACTAAGCAAATTTTCTAAATTTGCGTGTAACAGATAAGTGAACTATAGATATGTAGATATAAATCCATATGTATTCCTGTTAACCCTTTGGGCCTAGTTCCTAGGCCTTTTTGTTATGCCATTATGCTCCTCTCGCTACCGTCCCACAGGATGATAAGGGTGCATCAATAAACCTAGCCCCTTCGTGGCAAAATCTAAACAAAACTGGTCACACTTGTCGAAAGCAAAAGCTTTCGACAAGTTGTGACCACGGTGTAATGTCACACAAAATGCGTGATAAAGGAAAAACAGGAAGCGTTGTAGATTGGATTTTATTAACTTCCTGACGAATAGAACACAAAGAGTAATATTAAACATGAGTAAAGTCCCAGGCAGCCATGGTAAAAAGCTCTGTTTCCACAAGGCACAGAACTCACTTCCCGTTACTATTCTCATCCTCCATCTGACACAGATAGATTATGTAAGTCATAGTTTCGTGTCTATCCTTTGCGGATTACAACCCTGATTACCATTGTTTACTGGAGTTTTACCTGGAGAAGTTCCGGGCAACGCCCCCCCGCGGCCCGGTTACTGTGACCAGCCTCCTGGAGGGATCAGAGCCAGATCAACCAGGCTGTTACTGCTGGCAGCACGCAAACCAACGTACGAGCCCAGCCCGGCCAGATCAGAACCGACTTTAGGTGCTTGTCATTGTACCTAGATCAGCTGATCAAAATAACTTTTGGGCCAGTTCCTGGACCCATTACTACCACTGTAATCTGTAAATACCTTTGTAAACTTGTCATGAATTGCGAACTAGAACCTACCTGGAGTTACATTACCTTGTAAATTGTGAGTCATTAACCTTTGTAAATTGTAGCTCAATTACCTCTGAAACTTGCTCAGCTATCAAAACTTGGAGTCCAGTCCTCTGGACCAATTATGTAACCTCTGTAATCTTTTGACTACCTGCCCAACAGGATGGGTTTATGGGTTCGTAATTAAACATATTAAACTAAAAACGTCATCTGCTAGGAACATGGTTAGAATGGGATAGTGAGAACCTTCAAAAACTAGTGTCGCCAAGCCCATGATGATTCTCTCAAATCGCTTGTGCTCTCTAGGCTGGAATACTGCTGTACACTAACGGCCCCCTTTCAAAGGCTGCGACATTGCAAGACCTAGACAGTGTAACAAAGAACTTCACGGCACATATAATCACGATAGGCACCTAAATTACTGGAAACTGTTGAAGGTCCTTGATCAGTATCTCTCGAACGCAGCGATATAGATACATGTTAATATACACTTGGAAAGGCCTGAAGGGATTGGTACCAAACCTGCACACAAAAAACAAACTCCCAATGAAACCAAAAGACTGGGCAGGGAGATGCAACATTCCCCCCAGTGAAAAAGTTCAGGGCGCCACTATACATTTAGGACACAACACTATACGTGTCCGGGCCCAAGACTGTTCAACTGCTCCAGCCTAACATAAGGGGGATTCCCAAAGACCCCTGGCTGTCTTTAAGAAGGGCACTGGACAGGCACCTAAATTCATACCGGGACCAACCGGGCTGTGGCTCGTCCGTTAGATGCGGCGGTTCAGTATTAACACCTGGAATGATCAGACCCCTGATCCACCGTGAGGCCGGTCCATAGACCGAGCTCGGGGGCGTTTGACCCTCCCGAAACCTTCTACAGGTAAACTACAGTAACCCCAATCAAATCTTACATTATACGCTCTCTCACTACCCTTACCTTACCTATGATGTGCATGGGGCTCAACCACAGCAAAATCACCTTACACCTTTAAAACCCATCAAAAAGCTGCAAGCGACTGATTACAAACTCCTGTAATAGACAGCATAATACGCTTCTCTTTTCAAGAGTCTTAACTTACTTAATTACAAAACCCATCCACACTTACTATTGTGCCACTACATACACAGAACACTACACTCAAATATAAATCCTCATCTCAAACTCCTACTTGATAACTACAACATAACACATAACCATAAAACAAGACACAATCACTCTAGTTGAATTCATTACCTCTGTAACTTGCTCAGCTATCAAAACTTTGAGGCCCAGTCCCTTTGACCCATATGTACCTCTGTAACATTTAGACTACCGCCCACTAGGAATGGGTAAGGGTGCAATAAACATATTAAACTAACAACTAACTCTTTGATAACCCTCGTGTCCGATCCTCCCTGTGCAAAAATGCTACGCACGTAAAAATGGCCTGAAGATCTTGGAAATTCAATGCACCAGAACACACTAAAGGAAACCCTGTCCTGCAACCAATTTTAAGAGCCCCATACTAAGAATCTCCTCAACACCCAAAAATAACCAGACAAACCGGACGTACTTTAATACCACTCATTACATCAAAACCTACACAAAAAAGACCTAAAGATGTTCTCAGTTTCATTAACTGTATATTTGCTGAAGATTACTCAACCATGTACTCAAATACTCAAAATAAGGATTGTTCAATTTCATTGTTTTTTGCATACTAAATTGTAACAAATCATATTGTAAATTGTTTAAAATTGCTCTATCGTAAATACTGTAATCCTTCAAAATTATAATGTTCAAATTTCATCGTTTTAAAATACTCAACTGAAACACTTATTGGTCCGTAGACTTGTTTTAAATTGTCCTATTGTATTACTGCATTTTTAAAAATAATTCAAAACTGTATTATTCCTCACAATACCCTGTACTAGACTTATTAAAGCCACATAACATTACTTATTAATCCCCCCCCCTCAATTTCTTTTGTACACACACGTAAATCAACTAATAACCCTTTAATCTGTTATAGCCTTATTAGTCTTAAAGTTAATTTTTTAAGTTTGCCCAAAAAAAAGGCTATGCAAAAAAGGGGGCTTTTGGCGTCACCAATATTATTTTTCCTTTATACAACCTGAAAAATCTGTAAAAATAAATTTTATTATTTTTATCTGGGCTTTGAGCCCCATTCGGGGCCTGTTGTAACGTATTTTGTCATTATAAAAGAAAAGGTGGAGCATTAAGATTGTGGCGGTTTTTCTCACGGGTATGGTTCTAATATTAAAATTGTGAAAATGATAAGCTAAATGCCTAAAAGCTTTGCGGCTACCCCCCCAAACTAGGTGCTAATGTAAAAAAGTGAGAAGGATTAAAGCCTATTTTGGCCTTAATTATTATGCTGCTCCCTGTTGATATTAGCTAGAAAAAAGTTCTCCCCGCCCTTGGAGTTTTTTTTATTTTTTTTAAAAAAAACTTTACGCTTAATTTTAAAAAATAAAGATATAAAATGGTACAGTAGGACCCAATCCTACACAAATACACTAACAATTTAAAACAACACTTAAAAAGGGACTAAAAAGAGGTTACCCATATACTTTTCACCAAATTTTTCCATATAAGATACTACATAATATAAACAATATAAACATAACTTTTAAAAACTATAAAAATAAAAATTATAAAAACCTTTCAATTTGTATGAAAACATACTTGACTGACATATACAAAGGTTGACAACCTTCCAGTATATAATCAGACTAATGACCAACATCACAACCATTAAAAAAAAAGTACATGCTCTTCCCAAAATAAAACCCCATACAATAAGATTTTTTTTTTTTTTTTTTTTTTTTTTATTTAAAACTCGGACAAAAAAAATTTAAGGGTGCATAAAATAAAAGGTCAACGAGATACCCGGCACTAACTAGATTCTTATATAAATAAATTTAAAAAACAAAACACAGGAAAAAAAACACTAACAAAAAAACAATGTGACAAAAAAGCACACAGAATTTTACACACTACACAAGCAATCACGATTATACAACGGGGGCCCGGGAGGGTGGCCGGGGGCCTGGAGGCTAAAGCTCCCGCTTCACACAGTTATATCCTTGTGGTTTAGCGCTTCTTTTTGATTTAATAATAATAATCCCCTTCACACACGGAGGGCCCGGGTTCGTTTCCCGGCGGGGGGGGGAAACTTTCGACACTTTTCCTTTACACTTTTTGTCCTGTTCACCTAGCAAAAATAGGTCCCTGGGTGTTAGTCGACGGGTGGGGGCCCAAACCTGGGGAAAAATTTAAGGCCCCCAAATGGAAATAAGTTAGACAGTCCTCGATGACGCACTGACTTTTTTGGGGGTTATCCTGGTGGCTAACCCCCCGGGGGTTAAAAATCCAAACAAAATTTATTTACTTTCGGGCATTTTCTGGGCGTGGTTTCCGCCCCCAAAAACACACAACGTATCAAGACTTAATCTAAGAACTCGGTCCCTTTAAAGAGCACAACAATACGAAATTTGGGGGCGACTACACGGGTTATTATCATGATAAGAAAGGCATTACTTCAAAGGTGGATCAGGATGATGCCCCATTCACTACAATGAAAAAATCAAATAAAACAAAACGAAAATACCCCGTGATTTTGACATCTCAATAAAACACAAATCCGCACTAAAGTGAACTTATACAGACGAGATGCACAATTTAAAAAAAACTACCTCCACAAAAGTTCAACTCCATCACAGCTTACAGTTTTGTTATTGTTTAAAAGTTTATTATGCACCCCATACCCCTCCTGTGGGGGGAGTCAAAAGAATTTCAGAGGTACATAATGGGTCCAGGGGTGGGCCCAAAGTTTTGATAGTGAGCAAGTTACAGAGGTAATAAATTCACAATTTACAAAGGTAATGAACTCACTTTACAAAGGGTAATGAACTCCAGTAGGCTGTACAATCATGACAAGTTACAAAGGTTTTTACAGATTACAGGGGACCAAGGGGTCCGGGGGACCGGGCCCCAAAAAGTTTTGATGGCTGAACGGGTAAAAGGTAATAAAACTCACAAGTTACAAAGGTAATGAACTCACAAAAAAAAAAAAAAAAAAGGTAATGAATACTGTAAAAGGGTTTACTTACGTTTATACATGCTGCAATCATAAACAAATTTTAGAGTAATGAAAATTTCACACTTCCACACCCGGTCCAAGTAGTGAGTTATTGGTGCAAATGTATTGCTGAGTCTCTCTGTCTCACACACACACCACACACACAACATACCACACACACATAAACACACACACACACACACACACACACCACACAACAAACTATACACACCCCGCACACACACTCATACACACACACACCTCATCACACACCACCATACCCCAACACACAACACACACACACACACACACCAAACACACCACACACACCCCACACAACACACACTCACACACTCATACACATACACACAAACCCCAAAACACACAACCACACAACCACACACCCACACACACACAAACAACACACACAAACACACACACACAACACATGCAATATGTGGTAATGCTTTTTTTTACAGCTAGAAAAGTCGGGGTATTCTCCGAATGGTCTGTAATAACCACTGTGGATAAAAAACTTACCATTTCTTAAACACTTCTGGGAGTTTGTTTCTAAATTTTTAAATTTTATCGCACTCCGTACTAAGACGCAGGGGGGACAATAATCCATTGGCAAAGTTTACTTTTCGTTTGGTCTACATTGGGTGGTGGTGATTAACCCTCCCAAAGATACTTGAAACCCCACCCGGACCCGGGGCGGTGGCATCCAAGAGTCTGTTATTTTTTTTGGGATGCACCATAGACTGGGGTCCCTGCATGTAAAATATGAAGATGGACCACGGGGCAATCTCCCTGACCCTTAAGCCCAAAAAATTCCAAAGTTCTTTTCGTATTATTGTTCTCAAACTACTCCCTACAACCCAAGATTGTAATCTACTCCCCTTTGAAAGCATACATAGCCAATTTATCATTCTACATGCATCTGAGACCAAGTGAGATGGAATCCACAGCATGTGCAACAGCATGATAGAATGATGATAATGGACTCACTGGGGGTCAAATCTCCCGAGCCTTAATCCAAAAAATTTTTCAGCTAATTTCTTTTCGTATTATTGTTCTCAAAACTACCTGACAAGCCAAGATTGTATCTACCCCCTCTTTGAAAGCATACACTAGCCATTTTCATTCTTATGCATCTGAAGACCAATGTGAGATAATCCACAGCATGTGCACACAGCTTACAGGAAAACGAAAATTGCATATATACATTATTATTGAAAAGCACAGGGACACGGCATAAAGTATAAACGGAAAAAAGAAAAACTTTCAACTGTGCTAGGAAGCACCCTATAAAAAAAATACCCCAATGATATAATTGAGGCATAAAAGACGAAAAAACTTTTCCAAAAAGTTGTATATACAAAGCACGAAGATATTTTGTCATCACCCTTACATGGAGAAAACCCCATAACTCTGAGAACACAAAAAATTCACTCACTTGACAAACACAATTAACAAGCTGACCACCCGTTGATTACCCACTGAACACTCAACTATCTCAAAAAATCGTAAATCCAAGGCTTTAATTCAGGCGGGAAGCTCTCTCCCATCTCCCCCTTAACCAACCTATTTCGACTTTTGCCCTTAAATCGCCCCGCTAACACCCCCAAAATTTTACTGTTACCATCAAAAATGCCTATAGCCCAGACACGAAAATAAAAACGGCCACAACTCGACACCGCACTTTTACACGCAAATCAACCCAAACCCACATCAAAAATCAACGCCCGGAGTACCGACAAAAAACCCCCCCCCCCGACCCAAAAGCAAAACCCTCTGAACCCTCCGTACCATACCAAAGTCCCACAAAATACACAACAGAAAAAAAATTCCTCCCTCCCGCACACCGGACAACCCCAGTCTCCTCCAAACGCCTATTATACAACACCACCCCCGACGGAAATTCCATTTTAAAAAATTTTAAAAAACCCCTTCCCCCTACTTAGCAGGCGACGCAACTGTTGAACTCGCCCCCCTATATCACCCCACGCATACATGGGATACATTCCCCAACTGACCACGACTACCTCCCTACCCGCCCCTTTTAAGGTCAAATTTACACAGCGCACTCCCTATGTTCAAAAAGCGAAGCATCGCGTCGCACCAAAATTAAAATTCCCCCCCCTTTTCCCCCACCCGCGCAGGTCGGATACAATTCGCTTTAACCCCCCCATCATCCCCCCCATCGGGGGAAAAAAGCGCTTTACGAACTGCCATGACACGAGCCTCTAGAGGAATGAGACCCAAACCCCCCCGGTGGTGGTGTCTCCACCACCGCTCTTGTGGCCCAATCGCATCCAGAACCCCACAAAATCGTAAATTTATGCAAAAAAGTTTTACATCCCCCCCGCAACGAGGATAAGTGCAGCAACGTGCCTACTTGCTAAAAGCGGA
>NW_026469543.1:0-13478 GCF_026875155.1 Cherax quadricarinatus
GTTTAATTTTAATACACACAAAGAAAAGGCATGCACAATTACATACACTTACTTTTATTGAAGATCTGGTGATGATTGATGGGAGGGGAGGAGGGGAGAGAGAGTGTTAGTGTTTAGAAGGGAAATCCCCTTCCATTAAGACTTGAGGTGTCGAGTCCTTTTCGGGGGTTACTTCCTTCTTCTTTTAAAATGCCACTAGGACCAGCTTCAGAGTCACTGGACTTCTGTTGCACAACATATCTGTCCATAGTGCCTGTACCTCTCTTCCTTTATGGATTTCCCCTAAAGTGTTTCACAACATTGTCAGTGTAATAATCACCAGCACGGCTTGCAATAGCTGTGTGAGGGTGATTTTCATCCATGAAGGTTTGCACTTCAAGCCACTTTGCACAGATTTCCTTAATCTTTGTAGTAGCAACTTCTTCAATTTCTCTCTCCCCTCCTCTGAACCAGTTTCCTCAGGTCTGGCCTCTTGCTGTTGAAGTTGATCTTTCAGCTCATCAGTGGTTAGTTCTTCATTGTCCTCCTCCACCAACTCTTCCACATCATCCCCACTAACCTCCAACCCTAAGGACTTTCCCAATGCCAAAGTGGATTCCTCAACTGGCATAATCCTCTCAGGGTAGCCTCAAACCCTTCAAAATCCCTTTTGTCTACACATTCTGGCCACAGTTTCTTCCAAGCAGAGTTCAAGGTCTTCTTAGTCACTCCTCCCAAGCCTTACCTATAAGGTTTACACAATTGAGGATATTAAAGTGCTCTCTCCAAAACTCTCTTAGAGTCAGTTGAGTTTCTGAGGTCACTACAAAGCACCTTTCAAACAGAGCTTTGTGTACAGTTTTTTGAAGTTTGCAATAACCTGCTGGTCCATGGGCTGCAGGAGAGGAGTGGTATTAGGAGGCAAAAAACTTCACCTTAATGAATTTCATGTCCCCATAAAGTCGCTCTGCCACGTCTGTAGGATGACCAGGGCATTGTCTAACACCAGGAGGCACTTAAGTTCTAATTTCTTTTCAGTTAGGTAATCTTTCACATTGGGGCAAATGCATGGTGTAACCATCATAGAAAAAGTCCCTAGTGACCCATGCCTTACTGTTTGCCCTCCACAGCACACACAAATTCTCCTTGAGGACATTCTTTTGCTGAACGGTCTGGGAGTTTCAGAGTGATACACTAATAAAGGCTTCACTTTGCAATCACCAGTAGCATTGGAACACATCAACAAAGTAAGCCTGTCTTTCACAGGCTTATGTCCTGGGAGTGCCTTTTTCCTCCTGAGTAATGTAGGTCCTGCTTGGCATTTTCTTCCAAAACAGGCCTGTTTCATCACAATTAAACACTTGTTCAGGTTTCAGTCCTTCACTGTCTATGTACTTCTTGAATTCCTGCACATATTTTTCAGCTGCTTTGTGGTCCGAACTGGCAGCCTCACCATGCCTTATCACACTATGTATGCCACTACGCTTCTTAAATCTCTCAAACCAACCTTTGCTGGCCTTAAATTCACTCACATCATCACTAGTGTCAGGCATTTTTTTAATTAAATACCTCATGCAACTTCCCTAGCCTTTTCGCTATATGATTCGCATGCGAGACGCTACTCCTGCTAGCTGTTTTTCATTTTATCCACACCAATAAGAGGTCTCTCAACATCTTCCATCACGTGCGATCTCTGTTTCGAAAACACAGTTTAAACCTTTGGCAAGAAACAGCTTCCTTGATTTGCCTTTACTGTTGCCCACATATAAAGCGATGGATGATTTGGGTTCTTTACAACCTGACAAGTCGGCGACCACGCACTCCACTTTCATACTTATCAATGATCTCTTTCTCATCTCTAATGGAATTCTCACGCCTTATTGCTGTAGGGTTGGCACTAGACGCTTTCTTTGGGGGCCATGGTCACTTATTTTCCGGAGAAACACCCGGGGGGGTGGAAAAACACTGTAATACACGAAATATTCCGATTGAATGCTTGATGTTACGCGGAGGCCGGCTGTAAACAATGCCAACCGCGGAACATTGAGGCTGGCTGAGGGCGCGACATTGGAGCGCGTCTCGACGAAGAGCGGTGTGCGGGTTTTGGCGTATGCGAGCAAAAAGTTTTATTTGCGATAAAAGCCAGCGGTATGCGGATTGAACGGTATGACAATGCGTACGTATGCGGGGTTAACTGTATATATATATATATAAAGATAAATATATATATAAATATAATAATATATATATAATATATATATTTATATATGATACACATATACATATATATATATATATATATATATATATATATATATATATATAAATATATATATACATATTTATATGTATATATATATATTATACTTCTTTGCAACAAACCGGCCGTAGCCCACCGAGGCCAGGGTGGCCGCATAAAGAAAAACAAAAGTTTCTCTTTTTAAATTTAGTAATTTATACAGAGAAGAGATTACTAGCCCTTCTCCGCATTTTAGTCGCCTCTTACAAACGCATGCTTACACGGAGGAAGAATTCTGTTCCACTTCCCCATGGAGATAATGAAAATAAACAAGAACAAGAACTAGAAAGAAAAATAGCAGAAAACCCAGAGGGTTGTTGTCTGGATATACTGCTTGTACATGTGTGTGTAGTGTGACCTAAGTGAAATGTCAGAAGTAGCAAGACGTACCTGAAAATATTGCATTTTATAGACAGAAAAAAGGACACATGCAACTCCTACCATCATGAAAACAATTATCAGGCTTTCGTTTTACACTCATTTGGCAGGAATGGTCGTAACCGGTCCCTGGCGTTGCCTGTCACCAACCTACTACCTACGAGCAGCTAATACAGATCAACCCTTGAGGCACTTAACATAGTCAACACCTGAAAGCAACATAGTCGAACACCTGAGCAGCTAGCACATGTCCAACAGCTGAGCAGCGTAACACAGTCAACAACTGAGACAGCTACACAGTCAAACACCTGAGCACTAACTACAATCAACACCTGAGCCACCTAACAAATCAAGACACTGAGCAGCTAACACATCAACACCTGAGCAAGCTACAGTCAACACCTAAGCAGCTAACATAAATCCCAACATCTGAGCAGCTATTCAGTCAACAGCTGAGGCAGCTACTGCATCAACACCTGAGCACCTAACACAGTCAACACCTGAGCCACCTTACCACAGTCACACCTGAGGAGCTAACAAGTCCAACATCTGAGCTGCTAACAAAGTCAACATCTGAGCTAGCAAACACAGTCAATCAGCTAGCAGCTAACACAGTCACCACCTGAGCAGCTAACACAGTCAACACCTTGAGCACCTAACACAGTCAACACCTGAGCAGCTAACACAGTCAACAGCTGAGCAGCTAACAACACAGTCTACATGGAGTAGTAACACGGTCAGCACCTGAGCAGCTAATACAGACAGACACCTGAGCAGCTAACACAGTCAACACCTGAGCACTCTAACACAGGTCCAACACCTGAGGCAGCTAACAAAACATCTGTGCACTAACACAGTCAACAGTGAGTAGCTAACACAGTCAACACCCCCACTGAGCAACTAACACAGTCAACACCTGAGCAGTCTAACGAATGTCTACACCCGACAGCTAACACAGTCAACCACCTGAGACACTAACACAGTCAACACCTGAGCAGCTAACACAGTCAACACCTGAAGCACTAACACAGCCAACACCTGACAGCTAACAACATCAACACCTGAGCAGCTAACACAGTCAACACCTGAGCATCTAACACAGTCAACACCTGAGCAGCTAACAACAGACAACCACTGAGCACTAACACCGTCAACACGTGACACTAGCACACAGTCAACACCTGAGCAGCTAACCAGTCAACACCTGACAGCTAATCACAGTCAACACCTGAGCACTAACACAGTCCCAACACCTGGAGCAGCTAACACAGTCAAACACCGGAGCAGCTAACACAGTCCACACCTGAGCAGCTAACACAGTCAACACCTGAGCAGCTAACACAGTCAACACGGTGAGCACTAACACGTCAACAACCCTGAGCAGCTAACACAGTCACCCACCTTGAGCAGCTAACACATCCAACACCTGAAGCAGCTAACATCAGTCAACATCCTAGCAGCTGAACCACAGTCAACATCCTGAGCAGCTAACACAGTCAACACCTGAGCAGCTACACATAACACCTGAGCAGCTAAAACAGTCCAAGCACCGAGCAACTAACACGTCAACAAAAGATTATATACATGTCTGGCACCTTAATTCACTATATTTCATGGGTCAAACTTCTCTAGTATCCTCTAGCACATGAATGTTGTATTGTAATAAAGGCAGGTGTTTACTTACCTGTGTTAGACACCACAAACACTGTTATTGTTGACTTTATCACAGCCACCCACCAACAACAACAAGTTGTTGTTGTTGTTGTTGTTTTATGGGCCACTGACATAGACCGTCGTAATTGAACCCTGACTTCCGGCGCCAGAAACGAAATCATGACTAAAGTGGAAGCATGTTTATTTATTTATTTATTTGTTTTGAACAAGATACAGAGAAGCACAAATAAACTGCGTACTATAATTTCCTAATGTGTCTTAGAAAGCCACCAAAGAATGTGCAGCATACAGACCAAGCTCTCCTGACGGTCTGGAGGGTCAAACCCTCACCATTAAGGAGAGGTAGTGCTAAACATAGCACCCCTACCGTAGCCAGGCCCACGGAGAATAGTCACGTAACGGAGTGATAACGTGGGCACACAGAAGGAAGTGTTCCACCGTCACCGCAAATCCATCAGTAAGGAAAATCTGCCAAATTTTTCTACCCTTGCCGTGGAATGAACCACAGATACTTATGGTTGAGACATAAGAGTTGCAACTTAATCCACACTGTCTTGAAAGAGTTCTTATTATGTGGGAATATCTGAGCAAAGTGCTATGAAAGTGTCAACTACAGTGATCTAATGAATACATGTGCAATAACCAAGATGAATAGGAAAAATGTGGCAGTAGAAAAAACATGTGACTAATAATTTTATGTTAACAGTCAAAGTAGCAAGAATAAGATTAATGAACTACGTTTAGTAGGCATGTGCTGGAACTTTATGTCATTGCATTAACTGAAACATGGTATTTTTTATTTTATTTCTTTATATTAATTTGGACATGATACATAGAAGTGGGAGAGAAATACAGTGGTTAAGTGTAACTGGCACGAGCCCCTAAATGCAGACAGCATTATGGCAAGGCAAAATTAACTTAAGATTAACTAAGGCAATGAATTAAAAAAAAAAAAAAAAAATAATCAAGGTAAAAATTATATGTAAACAAATAACAATTAAGACAAATGAGTATTACAAAGACAGTCAATGTCATTTAATGAGTTTGCTGAGCATTCAGTAGCATGGAGAATTCGTAGGAAAGTAAATTAAAAAAAAATTGATAGGGTCACAGGGTTAAACATTATAGATAAAATATTCAGTATTTATTAGTTGAAGGGTGAGTATGTATTTTTAATGAAGAGACTTTAATTATAAACAGTGTATTTCTTTTATATTCCCAGGTAAGGAATTCCAATTTTTTGGGCCTTTTATGTGCACTGATTTTTTTTGCATATGTGTGAGATGGACACGAGAACATCAAAGAGTGATACTGTGCCTTGTGTTATGGTCATGTGTTCTGTTGAGGTTGGTAATGGAGACATTTGACGGGAGGGTTATATCAAGAACTAAATGTATCTATGTATGTAGAGGTAACAGTAATAAGTATGGATATTTTGTATGTTGAGTAGGTATTATGTTTGAATATTGGTGAGTGGAGCTCCTGTAGTGAATTTGTTATCTGACTGCAGCTTTTTGTTGGGTAATTATGGTCTGAGATGGTTTATTGTGTTGAGCCCCATGCACAAATCCATAGGTGAGATAGGGGTAAATAAGTGAGTGATAATAGGGCCAGGAGGCTGACTGTGGAACATAGTATCCTATCTTCGATACATGATGCCTGCGGTCTTGAAATTTTCTTAGAAATTTCTTGTACATGTGTTTGAAAACTTTGATCTATTATCAATGAGGATTCCTAAGAATTTTCCCTCTGTGAGCTTTGTGAAAGGAGAATCCGTTTTATCATTATGGTTAAGAGGGACATCTGTAGCTCTGTTTTCAAAAGTCAAATTCAGAGTTTATTCTCTAAAATGATTACAACTGCTAGTTTACAGAATTTGGTTATTGTGTGGTTTACAGTATTGTATTGTATTGTTGGTTTTACAAGTAGTAAAATACTATTTACAAGGGGCCACTAGAACAACCTAGCATTGGGCTAGGCATTTTGGGCAGACTCATAATTCTTTATCTTTAAAATATACAAATTATGAGGTAAAGTTGGTATTATGGCTAATGGACTAAATACTAGTTAGCAAGTTGTTTGTGGATAGAAACACAGGCCTTTTCTCTAAGCTTTATTGAAACATAAACTTCAAAGTAACTTCTGCACCAAACAAAATATAATGACAGTACATCCTAATAACTGCTCTACAGGAAGTGTGATGTCTTGCATATGATCAAAAGAAAAGATATAACTACAGGCACATATATAAACTCGCCATTTAATCTTGCATCAACCTAATCATGGATTATAAGAGAAGAGAATCACACACCATGAGTTGGCGCCCAAGACACGCACCAACGCTTTATTGTTGTTGTTAAGGGGCCCCGAGAGGTGGTGGCATATTATCCTGCTGCTTGCTCCCCCACAGGAGCAGTATCACTACAACTTCCCCCTTCTAAAATATCAGAGCCAGTAATCTCCCAAAACTGTTAGTGGGCGACGTATACGTCCCGACCTTCATAGCCCATAGTGCCACATCACCATTTCAATATTTCCAGTGGGTTTGACTAACTGCTTAGTTAGTTAGATAATCATGTTTATATGCACCCCATACCCATCCTGTGGGCGGTAGTCAAAAGATTTACAGAGGTACATAATTGGTCCAGGGACTGACTCCAAAGTTTTTGATAGAGCTGAGCAAGTTACTGAGGTAATGAACTCACAATTTACTACAAAGTAATGAACTCACAATTTACAAAGGTAATGAACTCACAATTTACAAAGGTAATGAACTCCAGGTAAGTCTGTCACAATCATTACAAGTTACAAAGGTATTTCTAGATACAGAGAGGTACGTTAATGGGTCCAGGGACTGGGCCCCCAAAGTTTTGATAGCTGAACTAGTACAAAGGTAATGAGCTCACAGAGTTACAAAGTAATGATCTGAAGAATGGTTTACTATGTTTATACTTTTGGCTACAATCATGAACAAATTATAGGGGGGGGGGGGGGGGGGGGAGTAATGAGCAATTCACACTTCCACACCCGTCACAACTGTAATGATTATTGGTGCAAATATGATTGTTGAGTCACACACACCACACACACACACACCCACACACACACACACACACACACACACAACAGCACACACACACAGAAGAATACAAGAGAGAGAGGGTGGGTTGATTTGCATCTTCTTGTGACTGCATGAAGGCCTTTGACACAGTTTCCTCAGACAAGAATTAGTGCAGAAAGCCTAGAGCCATCAGGCGCATAAACGGAAGGGCCACTGCAATGGATCAAGAATACCTGACAGGGAGGCAATCAACGAGATCATGGTACTAATGATGTATCACAGTGGGCACCTGTGACAGCGGGTCCCAAAGGTGTCTGACCTAGACCAGTGCTATTTTGGTATATGTAACGACATGACGGAAGGGGTTAGACTCTGAAGTGTCCCGTTTGCAGATGATGTGAAGTTAATGAGGAAAATTAAATCGATGAGGCAAGGCAGGACTTTCAAAAGACCCTGGACAGACCTGGACATCTGGTCGCAGCAAATGCTTCTCGAATTAAATCCTGCCAAATGCAATAGTCATGAAGATAGGGGAAGGGCACAGAACCACCAGACAGGTATAGGCTGGGTGGCCAAAGACTGCAAACCTCACTCAAGGAGAATGATCTGGTGAGTATAACACCGAGCATTCTACTGGAAGCACACATCAACAGAATAACTGCTTCAGCATATGACACCTGACAAACCTGAGAACAGCATTCCGACACCTTAGTAAGGGAATCATTCAAGACACTGTACCCGTGTAAGTCAGGCCCTACTGGAGTATGCAGCACCTGTTTGGAACCCCAGCACATGATAAAGCACGTCCAAGAAACTAGAGAAAGTAAAAAGGTTGCCAACAAGGTTAGTTTCTCCAGAGCTAGGGGAATGTCCTATGACAAAGATAAGGGAATTCGCCTGACGACACTGGAGGACAGGAGGTCAGGGGAGACAAGATAACGACATATAAAAATACTTGCGTGGAATAGACAAGGTGGACAAGGACAGGATGTTCCCGAGGGGACACAGAAACAGAGCCACTAGTGGAAGTTGACAGACACAAAATGAGTCAAGAGATAGTAGGAGTTATTTCTTCAGCCTATAGAGTTTGTAAGGCATGGAATAGCCTAGAAAAATGACGTAGTGAGGCATGAACCATACACAGTTTTAATACGAGTTTGATAAGCTACATGGAGCGGGTAAGAGAGAGGGTCTAGTAGCAACCGTGAAGAGGCGGGGCCAGGAGCTAGGACTCGACCCCTGCAACCACAAATAGGTGAGTACAAATAGGTGATACACACACACACACACACACACACACACACAGGGAGGCGAAACTAAGTGCAACAGAGAATGGAAAAGGTTACAGGAGGCATAAGACCCAGAAAACAAGGAGATTAGTAGAAGACCAGAACGATATGCACAATAAGGAGGAGGCCAGCGACAGTAGAAAACGACAAAGCAATCGAAAAGTCAATTCTGACCCGAACTTGCTGTATAGCCACATTAGGAGGAAGACAACAGTCCAAGGACTCGGTGATAAGGCTGAGGAAGAAGGTGGAGAACTCACAAGAAACATCAAGAGGTATGTGAGGAGCTCAACACGAGATTAAGAAGTATTTACAGGTAAGAGACAGGAAGGCTCTGGGGGACAGACCAGATGGGGACACCAACAGGAATACACCAACAAGTGTTGGACGACATATATACAGATGAGGAGGAGGTGAAGAAACTGCTAAGGGACATCGATACCTCAAAGGCAATGGACCCGACCAACAATCTCCCGTGGGCCTTAGAGAGGGGCAGATATGTTGTGCGTACACTCACCACAATCTTCAACGTCATCCCTGAAACTGGCAACTACCTGAGGTATGAATAGACACGGCAAATGTATTTCCCATTTACAAAAAAGGAGACAGAAAAGAGGCACTAAACTATAGACCTGTGTCCTTGACGTGTATATAAGCAAAATTATGGAGAAATTATCAGGAGGAGAGTGGTGGACACTGAACGGAACAGGATATAAATGCCAACCAGCACGGATTCACGAAGGCAAATCCTGTGTCACAACCTTCTGAGTTTTATGATAAAATAACAGAAGTAAGACAAGAGAAGAGAGGGGTGGTTGATTGCATCTTCTTGGAACCTGCAAGACGCCTATTGACACAGTTCCTCCAAGAGCTTAGTGCAGAAGCTAGAGCTATCAGGCCTTATAAACAGAAGGCACTGCAATGGATCAGAGAAAAACCTGACAGGGAGGCAACAACGAGTCATTGTACGTAATGATGTATCACAGTGGGCACCTGTGACGACGGGTCCCACAGGGGTCGGTCTAGGACCAGTGCTATTTTTGTGGTATATGTGAACGCCATGACGGAAGGGTTAACTCAGAAGTTGTCCCTGTTTGCAGTTACGTGAAGTTAAATGAGGAGAAATTAAATCTGTGAGGACCAGGCAGACTTCCAAGAGACCTGGACAGACTGACACCTGGTCCAGAAATGGCTTCTCGAATTTAATCCTGCCAAATGCAAAGTCCATTGAGACGATAGGGGAAGGGCACAGAAAGACCACAGACAGAGTATAGGCTAGGTGCCAAACTGCAAACCTATCACTCAAGGTGAAAGATCTTGGGGTGGTATAACAACCGAGCATGTCTCCGGGGGAGCACACATCAATCAGATAACTGCTGCGCATATGGGCGCCTGGCAAACCTGAGAACAGCATTCCCGATACGCTTAGTAAGGAATCATTCAAGACATTGTACACCGTGTATGTCCAGGCCCATACTGGATATGCATCACCTGTTGAACCCGCACTTGAATAAAGCACGCAAGAAACTAGAGATAGTACAAAGGTTTGCAACAAGGTTAGTTCCAGAGCTAAGGGGAATGTCCTATGAAGAAAGATTATGGGAAATCGGCCTGACGTCGACACTGGAGGACAGGAAGGGTCAGGGGAGACATGTTAACGACATATAAAATAACTGTGCGTGGAATAACAAGGTGGACAAGGACAGGATGTTCCAGGTAGGGGACACAGAAACAAGAGGCCACAATTGGAAGTTGAAACACCAATGCGTCCAGAGAGATAGTAGGAAGTATTTCTTCAGTCATAGAGTTGTAAGGCAGTGGCAATAGCCTAGAAATGACGTAGTGGAGGCAAGAACCAACACAGTTTTAAGACGCAGTTTGATAAAAGCTCATGGAGCGAGAGAGAGCGGGCCTAGTAGCAACCGTTAAGAGGCGGGCCAGGAGCTCAGGACCACCCTGCAACCACAAATAGGTGAGTACACACACACACACACACATTAGTTTAATATCTTTATGCACCCCCATACCCATTCCCTGTGGTGGTAGTCAAAAGAAGCCAAAGGTACATAATGGGTCCAGTGATTGCCCCCAAAGTTTGATAGATGAACTGGAGTTTACAAGGTAATGAACTCCAGGTAGATCTGGTCCTAAATCATGGCAAGTACAGAGGTAATGAATCAGCTTCACTCCTATACAAGGGGCATGGTTACAGTGGAGCAGAATCCTCCTATTTCCCATAGGGTAGTCTCAAGGGGCTTTCTAGAAGAAAAAACGAAGCATCTTTCGCATCTATTGGTGAAATCTTGAATTCCACACTAATGGGGATTTCAACTGGGGACTAAATGTCCTGTAGATACTGTATCTCTTCACCATTTGATAGCGAATGTCCCTCTTTCAAGGGGGGGCTTCCTTGGCGTGTGAAGAGGCTCTTGGTCTGAGGAATTAGACCTGTCGGTCTCCTTCCTCAGACCGAACCTAATTACCCCACCCCAATCCCCCATCCCTATCCCCATCCACCCCTTTTTCCTTCCCTCCTCTCCTCCCCAACCCTCCCTTTTGCCTTAATTTTTTTTTTTCTCCACACAGGACACGCTAGTTCCTAGTAGGGGAAAGGGTACCGGGGTCAATCCCATTCCATTGAGTTCTTGGCAGTGGCGAAGTTTTGCCGTGGAATCTGAATTGCCTGGGGATGTCCGATCCCTCTCCTCCGGTCTCCCGTGAGGTGCTTTTGGGTGTCTCTACGGGTGACGGGTGTATCTCAGGAAGCCACCTTCGAATTCCGGATGGTGGTCGAAGGAGGTATGCTTTGTGTGGATTTCTGGCCGTCCCCTCTTTTGTCCACTGAGGTAGCTCGCAGATATGAGTTTAGCTATCCGGGATTGTTAGTTACTGGCATGATTGGGGGTTATGGCATGGTTTCCATGCTGCATCTGGCGCTACTTGCAGTGCCTGAGGTCCTCTAGGGTGCGGAGTTGAGATTCTGGCTCTTTCATTCCTCCTAGGAACATCCCTCCCCGGTCCCCCCTTTTTTATTCTTTTTTTTTATTTTATTTCTTTTCTTTACATTTTTTTTTTTTCTTTAAAACAAAAAGAAAGAGGAGTAAACCTAAACCATGGCGCCCTAGTCCAGAACCTGGTACCCCACCCCCGGGCCCCTTTCTTGATAACCGCACCCCGTTCTGACCCTAGCCTCGTCCTTTGGGGACCACTCTTCAGACACTCCTCATGCCTCTGTACCTCTTGCCGTGCTGTTTCCTCACCCATTTCAGGTACGTGAGGCTCGACTGACTCCTTTCGATTTATCTGACATTCGCTCTCCTCAGACAAGCTTCCGGCCCCGCTCCTCTATGGTGCGGCAAATTTCGGAATCGCCGACCCATTCCACGTCGACCAACCGGTACCCACGCCTAAACGCCAACAAAAATACCTGCTGATGATACTATCTCCACCTCTCGTACTTCTCAGAAACGATTGGACACGTCCCTTCACTACCTTTCCACGCTCAGTTTCATTCAAACTGAACAATGGACTAAATTCTTCACTTTATGACTGACTTCCCCTACTGCCTATCTTTCTGACCACAGTATTGGCAAGGCACTCCTAGGCCATGTTGGTAAAGATATTTCTTTTCATGCTCTTAAGAGTGGTACGCACATCTTCACCATACAGAATGCTACCCAGGCTCATGAGCTTTCTTGTTTTTCCCATATCGATACTGTTCCTGTCACCATTGAAAAACATCATTCCCTCAATTCTTGTAGTGGTACCGTCATTCTGCCCCATACCATAGTTCAACAAAATTTCCAGACATGTGGCACTGACATTCTTGAACAGCTGGAACTCCAAGATCTCCCAATCCTCAAGGTAGACACTTATGTTCTTCCTGCCCACGGGCAGAGACGATACCCTAGCAATGTGGCTCGTTTAACTTTTGACAGCCATGAACTCCCATCCTCAGTTTATGTAGCAGGACATCGGTTACAAGTTCGAAAGGTGATCCCTACACCACAACAGTGTAGAAATTGCTGGTGATTTGGCCAGCCAGTGAAATATTGCAGATCTATCGCCGAATGCCCAGTCTGTGGTGCCGATGACCATTCTAATACGTCTTGCAATCGATCTCCCTCTTGCCTTAATTGTCATGAGGCTCACCCTTCGTACTCTCGCCATTGTCAAGTCTACTTAAACGAGCAGGAAATCCGTTACCTCAAAGAGGCAGAAGGTCTCCCTTATGCCATGGCAGTTTCTCATCTCCGCCTCCAAGGGAGACTCCCTCGTGTTTCTTATTCCCGTGTTTCAAAACGTCCCCCCACTTCTGGTATCCCATCTTCTGCACCCACCTCTGTGGTTACCTCTCCCATAGTCACTCCTGTATCTAATTATTTTGCTGTCCTCGGCTCAGACGTCCCTACTTCAACGCCTCAGTCTGATCTTGCTTCTTTGTGTTCTCTCTCACAAGCCTCAGTAGCGACGAGATCTCGTATGACACCTCCTCCCAATCGTCCCTCTACTTCTCAAAAGTCAAAAAAAGGTCCGTTAACACCTCCTACCCATCTTCCACCTCCTCATTTTACCTTCCCTGTCTCTGTACCTGGTTCTCCCCCTCTCACTGGCTCTGTTACAAGTGTAGAGGTTCACCCTCGTCCTAGTACTGTACCTTCCTCCCCTGTTTCCCTCCCAGGTTTCTTCCTCTTCTGCCACCCTCCCAGGTTTCTGCCTCTTTGTCCCCCTTCCATGCTTCTCCAGTTCCCTCCACCCTTTCGCCCCCCCCCCCCCGGTACAGTCCAATTTCAGTTCC
>NW_026469544.1:0-12123 GCF_026875155.1 Cherax quadricarinatus
ACTAATACTAATATTTTTAAACTACTACTACTACTATTTACTACTAAAAATTTGCTACTAACAAACAAATCTACTACACAACTACAAAAATTTACTACTACTACTAATATTGCTACTACTACTACAACTCTACTACTATTAACACTACTATTTACTACTACTACTACTATTTTAACTACAAATTTTCTACCACTACTACTCCTACAAATTCCCACTAATTTACTAAAACTACTCCCCAATAATATTACTACTACTATACTACTACATTTCTACTACTACTCCCAACCCCAAATTTACTATACTACTACTTTACTCCCTATACACTACTACTACTACTACTAACTATTTCCCCTACTCCAACTACTTCAAACCCCTACTACCACTAATTTTCCCACCTCTGAGCCTATATATACCCTCTGTGCCCATGTATTTTTTTTAAAAGTACAAAAATAGTCCCCAGTTTGGGAAAATAAGTTTGGAGAGTTGAGACAAAATTTAGTGCAGGTAACATTGAGAAATTTGCCTTAACGAGACGGGGTTTAATTAAAAAACTCGGGAAAATGCCTGGGGAAAATTTTCACTTTCGGGTTTTAAAATTTGTTCCAAGTAGATAAAAAGTGTGGGGAAAAGGGGGGTGGGGGGGCTTTTGTATTCCGAGATCCCTTGAACTTTTAAAAAAAACGGGTATTAAGTCTAAAAGCAACACATAAGAGCCCTTTTTTGGATAGATTTTGAGGGGCAGAAAAAAAAATTTTAGTGTGATATACCGCCCCCCCAAACTTAGATAGGGACCGGGGAGACTGCTTTTGGGGGGAAATTGTTAGGGCCAAAAAGGCCGTTTAATGTAGTAATTCTGGGAGTTTTTTAACTTTAGTCTTTATTGATTGGAATTTCTTGACGGGGAAATTTTTAAATCATACGACTTCTTAGAAGTAGTTCAGGGTTGTTTTTGAAGAAATTTGGGGGAAAGAACCTACAAGGGTAAAAACCCCCTCCCTTAAATTTAGTTTGGCAAACAATAAATCCCTTTGTTTAAAAATTTTTAAAATTTTTCCAGAGGAATTTGGGTGCTAGCAAACCAAAAAATAAAATTAAATTTTAAAGCATTGAATGGAAGTATGATAGTAGGGAAAAATTCAGAAACAGTCCCAGATTTTGTTTTAGCAAATTCCGAGGGGGCTTAAAAAAAACCCTTTCATCTGTTGACGGGGGAAAACGAAGAGACCCTATAAATTAGGGGCAGTTTTCTGAAACAAAAACATGACCCTAAAAAACTTTTTACCCCGGGTATAAAGAAATTAGATCAAATAGAAAAGACCCCAAAAAGGAAAGAATAAGGGTGAAATATCTATTAGGCATAAGAAGGGAATTATAGGCGTATCCAAAAAGGTGAGGGTCAACTTATGAAAACAATAATTTACATTAAGAGGGCATTAAAAAGGGGGTAAGAAAAGCTAAAAGGGATTTTGAAATTAAAATTGCTAGGGATTCCCAAAAAATAACCCAAAAAAAACTTTTTTTCCCGGGCTAAAGAACAAAAATTAGAGATAAATAGGTCCCCTTAAAAAAAACTATGGGCACCTTTCTGACAAAAAAAGAATGAAAAGTGCTCCATTTTTTAAAAAATTTTTTTCTCTCGGTTTTTTTCAAAAGGAAGAAAACTAATAATAAATTTAAATAATTAATTTTTATAGTGGGGGCCCGAAGAAGATAAATTTTTGTAACAAACACAGTCACTAGTGAAAGGGTTTTTGAAGCAGATAGACAACTGAAACAAAATAAGTCGCCGGGTCCTGATAGGTTTTTTCAGGGTTTCCCTTAAGGGGAAAGCCCAAAAAAGGAAACCTGTGAACCTTAACCCAATTTTTTTTAAATTTTTCTCTTCAAACGGTGTAGTGTCCCGATATGGGGGAAGATGGCTTTAAAGAATTTATTTTTTTAAAACAGGGGGCAAGTTGTTCAATCTTTAAATTTCCAAACCAAAAAGCCCGACCTTATTGGGAGCCAAAATTTCTTAAATCAATTATAGCTGAGGGTTATAAAAAGCCATCTCGATAAACATAGCTTGAAATTTAAAGAACTCAGCATGGATTCCAAGAGGCCGGGCTTGTCTAACTAATTTTTAACTTTCTTCAGTAAAGGGTTTGAGGCGTTGCCACGATAAAAAATTTTATATTTTTTATTAGTTTTTGTAAGGCTTTTATAAGGGTTCCCCCCAAAGAAATGTTAAAGAAAGGGGAGCTCATGGCATTGGGGGGAAAAATGCTCTCGTGGATCAAGTCATGGCTCACAGACGGAAGGGAGAGAGGGGGCCATAAATTGGGGTTAAATTCCCAGTGGGGATCTGTTAAAAAGTGGCCCTTCCACAAGGGGTCAGTCTTGGGCCCTTGTTGTTTTAATAAAAAATCAATGATCTTGATGAGGGGAAATTTCTAGTTATATGAGCAAATTTTGCCGCCTGACACAAAGTTTGGTAGGATAATTGATTTTAAACGTAGATGTTATGGAACTTTTAGGAGGATTTTAAAAAAACTGTATTCTTGGTCAGAAAAGTGGCAGATGCAGTTCAATGTAGATAAATGCAAGGTTCTGAAGCTCGGGAGTGCCCATAACACTAATACTTATAATAAAGTTGGTAGAATTACCGACAATATGTAAAGTAAAAGGACACAAGTGCAACTAATGTGACATTTATTGTGGCAACGTTTCGCTCTCCAGGAGCTTTATCAAGCCATTACAAACAATACATGGACACAGAGCCTTTATATACCCTCTGTGTCCATGAATTGTTTGTAATGGCTTGATGGAAATATAAACACAAATGCAGTATAATGTGATCCTTTATTGACAACGTTTCACCCACACAGTGGGCTTTTTCAAGTCACACACCATTCATCACACACACACGGATCTACCTGGGGTTGGAAGGTACGAGAGTATTTATAGTCAGAATGTTGAGGTCAGGTGGAGAATGCTGCATCTGATGATCTACCGGGTGGGGTTATAGAGTCTTGGGTAGCTTGGCAGGGGTATTGGACAAGTTGTAGACCTTCTGCAGTGTTCTTATGTGGGTTAGCGATGAAGAAGTTTCTTGGCGAGTGGTTCAGCTATGTTATAGAAGCCATTTTTCTGGTTAAAAAAATTGTGGTTTGAGAAAAGCGATGATTCCAGGATTCTTCTGTATTGAGTTTTTTGTCTTCGTTGGCTTAATTTTGAGTTCTGTATTTAAATTAAATGGTTGTGGAATTGCGATGTTTACACAGGCATTCCTTGTATCGTCAGTCCTGTTTGCATTTTGGGTGTTCAAATGCGTGTTTTGGGGGCCCTTTGATGTTTCGCCCACATATAATTTGTTGCAGTCATTACAAGGGATTGTGTATCCCCTGCAGAGGATGGGGTTGTCCTGTTACTACTGGTGATGTCCTTGAGGGTCGTGGTTGGGGGAGGCAGATCTTGGAATGATGTTTTGGAAAAGATGTTGGAAAAAATGTTTGGAAAATGGAGTTTTTGGGGGAGGACTATGTATCTTTCTCGGCAGTGTTTCTTGGGTGTGTTGAGTGTTTAATGCCGCCGTCTCATCTCTGATGAAGTGAGAGGATAGTGGATTTTAGAAAATATTTGTTCAATTATATGCATTTTTCCTCAAGGAAGGGCAGAAGGCCCTACAACTTGTCCAATCCCATCCAAGCTCCCCAAAATTTATAACCCCCCCCGGTGGATCTCAGATGCACATTCTCCCCCGACCTCAAACATTCTATATAAAAACTCTCGTACCTTCCAACCCCAGGGAGATCCGTGTGTGACTTGAAAAAAACCCCCCTGTGTGGGGGAAACGTTGTCAAAAAGGATCACATTTAGGTAAGAACATATGAACGTTAGGTATCTTTATTTTGAAACGTTTTGCCGCACAGTAGGCTTCTTCAGTCAATACAAAAAGTTGTGGGAAACAGAAATACTTGAAAACGATTAAACAGTCCATCACCCTTTAAAATTTTGAGGTGGTCGTCCCCCAGTCTGGAGAAGAGCATTGTTCCATAGTATGAAAAAATATGGAGAAAAAGTGACAGGATGGAGTTTTTTTAGCGCCAAGAGGTGAGACTAGGCCACTAGGAGAGGTAAGAACTCAGATGTTGAGAGGTAGGTCCCCCTCAAATCCAGCCCTCTCACTAGTGGAAAGTTGTGAAGTTGATTGCGGTCTGTACCAAGATACCCCTTTGGTTTTCAGTGTCTGACAGATTGAAATTAAAAAGGTATAAAATACCAAGGTTGTTGGAAGACCATATCAACAGTTAGGTATCTTTATTTTAAAATTTCGCCTACACAGTAGGCTTCTTCATCAAGTACAGAAAAGTTGATAAAAAAGCGAAGTACTTGAAGACTGTAATCAGTCCTCACCCTTAAAATTTTGAGGTGGTCAGTCCCCCAGTCGGGAAAAGGATTGTTCCCTAGTATGAAACAAAATGGGGAAGAAATACAGGTGGAGCTTTTTTTTAGCGCCAAAAAGGTGAAATAGGGCCCTAGGGGAGGGTAAAATCAGAGTGAGAGGTCAGGGCCCTCCAAATCCCGCCCCTTCATAGTGGAAGTTTTCGAAGTTGATTGCGGGCTGTACAAATACCCTTGGTTGCAGTGTCTGACAGATTGAACATTTAAAAAGGTATAAAATACCCCACAGGTTGTTAGGGAAAACACATAGCAAAGTTAGGGATCTTTATTATGAAACTTTCGCCTACCAGTAGGCTTCTTCAGTCAGTAAGAAAAGTTGATAGAAGCAGAATATACTTGAAGGGGAAAGTAAAACAGTCCATACCCCTTTAAAATTTTGAGGTGGGCAGTCCCTCAGTTGGAGAAGGGCATTGTTCCATAGTAGAAACAAGGGGATTTGGTACAGACCTGCAATCAACTTCGACAACTTCCACTAGTGAAGGGGGGGTTGAGAGGGGCCTGACCTTCAACACTGAGTTCTTTCCTTCCTAGTGGCCCATCTCACCTCTTTGGGGCTATAAAAGCTCCCTCCTGTCACTTCTTCTCCATATTGTTTAACATGGAACAATGCTTTCTCCGACGAGGGGTGACCCCCTCAAAACTTTAGGGGATGGACTATTACATGCTTAAAAAATCTTCTGCTTCTACAATTTTTGTACTTGACTGAAGAAGCCTATGGTAGGCGAAACGTTTCATAATAAAGTACCCAACTGTTGCTTGTGTCTTACCTAACAAACCCGTCGGTATTTTAACCCTTTTAAGTTCAATCTGTCAACACGCAACACGGGGATCTTGGTACAGACCTGCAATCAACTTCGCAACTTCCACTAGTGAGAGGGGCTGGATTTGAGAGGGACCTGACCTCTCAACATTCTGAGTTCTAACCTCTCCTAGTGGCCTACGTCCTCACCTCTTGGCGCTATAAAAACTCCATCCTGTCACTTCTCCATATTGTTTCATACTATGGAACAATGCCTTCTCCAACTGAGGGACTGACCTCCTCAAAACTTTAAGGGTGATAGGACGATTACATCGTCCTTCAAGTATCTTCTGCTTCTATCTACTTTTCTGTACTTGACTGAAGAAAGCCTACTGTGTAAGGCGAAACGTTTCATAAATAAAAGATACCCTAACTGTTTGCATATGTGTCTTACCTAACAACCTGTCGTATTTTTATACCATTTTAAAGTTCAAAGTAGGAACACATTTATACTGCATTTGTGTTTATATTTCCATTGGGGGTGTCGGTATTTTTATACCATTTATTTCCAAATGGCTTGATAAAGCTCCCTGGAGAGCGAAAGGGGGGCGTTGCCACAATAAATGTCACATTAAACATTACAATGGTATGAAATACCGACAGTGTTAGGTAAGGCCACACATATGCAACAGTTAGGTATCTTTATTTCGAAACGTTTCGCCTACACAGCAGGCTTCTTCAGTCGATACAGGAAAGTTTATAGAAGCAGAAGATACTTGAAGACGATGTAATCAAGTCCACGTCATCACCCTTAAAGTTTTTGAGGTGGGACAGTCCTCAGCTGAAAGGGGGGGCATTGTTCCATGGTATAAGTGGATAAGTAATGAAAATAACCCTCGAAGCTATAATCTAGGTGAAGTAGAGCTTGGTCATACAGAATGTGAAAAGACGTGGGGAGTCATGGTAATCAGAAGATCTAAAGCCAAGACAGCAGTGCCTCAGTGTGCGCAACAAGGCCAACAGATTACTTGGATTTATCTCAAGAAATATAAGTAACAGAAGTCCAAAAGTTATTTTACAGCTCTATACATCACTAGTGAGGCCTCCTTTAGATTATGCTGCTCAGTTTTGGTCCCCTTACTACAGGATGGACATAGACTCATTAGAGAACATACAGAGAAGAATGACTAAAATTATTTAAGAACATCAGAACATAAGAAAGGAGGAACACTGCAGCAGGCCTGTTGGCCCATACTAGTCAGGTCCTTTACAATTCATCCCACTAACAACATTTTGACCTACCCAATTTTCAATGCTACCCAAGAAATAACTCTGATGTGCAAGTCCCACTCAAATCCAACCCATCCCACTCATGTATTTATCCAACCTAAATTTGAACTACACCAAAGTCCTAGCCTCAATAACCCAACTAGGTAGACCCCACCCAAAACTGTTCCACTCATCTAACTACCCTATTTCCAACCAATACTTTCCTATGTCCTTTCATAAATCTAAACTTATCTAATTTAAATCCATTACTGCGGGTTCTCTCTTGGAGAAGATATCCCAATACGCTTGTTAATATCCCTTTATTAATACCTATCTTCCACTTATACACTCGATCAGGTCTCCCCTCATTCTTCGTCTAACAAGTGAATGTAACTTAGAGTCTCAATCTTCTTCATAAGGAAGATTTCTTTCTAATGCTATGTATTAATTTATCATCCTTCGCTGAATGTTTTCTAACGAATTTATGTCCATTACTGTAATATGGCGACCAGAATTGAGCTGCATAATCTAGGAGGCTTACTAATGATGTATAAAGCTGCAGTATGAACTCTGGAATTCTGTTGCTTACACTTCTTGATATAAATCCCAGTAAATCTATTTGCCTTATTTACGTACCTTAGAATTGCCGTCTTGTTAAGGTTGCTGCTTACATAACCCCCAAGTCCTTTTCGGCAATCTGTAAGGTTTATTCTACATTATTTAACTTATAAGTGCTAGGGTTATGGACACTCCCACTTCAGAACCTTGCATTTATCTACATTGACTGCATCTGCCACTTTTCTGACCAAGAGTAGAGTTGTCTAAACCCACCTGAGTTCCCTAACGCTACGTTTGAAATCAATTATCCTACCTATCTCGTGTCATCGTCGAAATTGCTCATATCCTAGTAATTTCCTTCATCAAGATCATTGAAATATATTATAAACAACAATGCGGGCCCCAAGACTGATACCCTGTGAACGCCACTTGTTACTGATTCCCCACTCGGATTTAACCCCATTTATGGACACTTCTTGCTTCCTGTCTGAGAGCCATGGATTCGATCCACGAGAGCACCCTTCCCCCTGCCCATGAGGCTGCTACTTTCTTCAACAGTCTTTGGTGCGGAACTCTATCAATGCCTTACTAAAATCTAAGTAAATAAATCAAATTCTTTATCGTGGCAACACCTCAAAAGCTTTACTGAATAAAGTTAATAAATAGTTAGACAAGACCGGCCTCTTGTGAATCCATGCTGAGTATCATTATCAAGCAATGGCTTATCGAGATGGCTTCTTATAATCTCAGCTATAATTTGACTCTATAATTTGCCCTACAATTGAGGTCAGCTTATTGGGCGGTAATTTGACGGTCACGAACTTGTCCCCTGTTTTAAAAAATAGGAATTACATTAGCCGATCTTCACATTTCAGACACTGCACCTGTTTTTGAAGAGATAAATTAAAAATATTAGAATAATGGTTCATCAGACTTCCATTTTGCCATTCCTTAGAACCCTTGAAAAAACCTCCATCAGGACCCGGTGACCTTATTTTGCTTCTGTCTGTCTATCTCTTCACAACCCTTTCACTATGACTGTAGATGTTACATAATTTATCTTCTCAGATCCACTATAAAAAATTAATTACCGAAAAAAAAGGGAATATTATTAGTGTCTTCCTTTGTAAAAACCGAGAGAAAATAATTATTAAAATCGAGCACATTTCATTCTCTTAGTCAGTAAGATGCTCCATAGTTATTTTTAAGGGGACCTATCTTATCTCTGGACTTTTTGTTCTATAGACCTGGAAAAAACCTTTTTGGGTTAGTTTTAGAATCCCTACAACTTTAATTCATAGACCCTTTTAGCTTTTCTTATCCCCTTTTTAATGTCCCTCTTATGTCAATAAACTGATTCAAAAGATGGCCCTCCGGCTCTTTTGATACCCTATAAATTCCTTTCTTAGCCCTAGTAGATATTTCCAGCCTAATATAATCATCCCATTTTAGGTTCATTTCTATTTGATCTGAATTTCCTTATAAGGGGATAAACGATGTTTGAGCAGCATGTATTTTGTGTCTCACAAAAAACTGTCATATATTGATAGCTCCTCTTCTTACCCAGTCAAACAGATGAAAGTGTTCTCTAACCCCATCGTAATCTGCTAAGCGAAAATCTGGACTGTTACGAGTTATCCCTAACTATCATACTTCCATTTAATTTCTCTACATGTAATTGATTTGTGGTCGCTAGCAACCCCATTCCTCTGAAACTTCTAAATTATTAACAAGGCGATTCATTGTTTGCCAGAACTAAGTCAAGCAGGTTAGTACCCCTTTGTAGGTTCTGACCACAAACTGCTCAAAAAACAATCCTGAACTACTTCTAAGAAATCGTATGATTCTAAATTCCCATCAAGAAATTCCAATCAATTATGACTAAAGTTAAGTCTCTAGAATTACACATTATCGTGCCTTGTGGCCTCTAACAATTTCCTCCATAGTAGTCTCCCCTGTCCCTTTCTAAATTTGGGGGACTGTATATCAACACCTAAAATTAATTTTTCCATGTCCCTCTGAAAATTCTATCAAACAGACTCTGTATGTGTTACTTCCAGACTAAATACCACAGTTTTTATGCAAAGTTCAAGCGATCACGACATACATTGCCGACCCCACCCCCCCTTGCCCGAACTTCTAACTACTTGAACAATTTTAAAACCCTGAATGTGACATTCTTGCAGGCATGTCCCGACTTTTTTGAATAAACCACGTCTCAGTAATGGCAAATACATCTATGTACCTGCACTAGCAACTAGTCTCAACTCGTCCATCTTATTCCTACACTGCGATATGTGTAATAAATATTTAATGACCCTCCTATCTCTTTATAACCCTTTCTGCTCCTTTCTGGATATTCCACTAAACCTATTACTGTCCCATTGTCAATTAGTGCCACTGGCTTTCCAATATCCTCCCTCATTTTTTTGTGACTATACTAGATCTCCTAGTAATCATGTTACTACCCAGCGAACTTCACAGTTTTCCCCCGCCAAAACCATACCACTAACTATTTCCTAGTTTAAAGACTAACAGCTCCCTCCAGCGCGTTTGGCCAGTGCTCCCACCCTACTCCTAGACCAGTGAACCCCATCCCTGGCATAACATGTCATTTCTGCATAGAAGAGGCCCAGTTTTTCAATGGAAAGTTTCCCCCATTTTCCTTTCAGTATTTGTCCAGCCGCAATTTACACCCCAAATTTCTCTGGACAACCATTCATTTCCAACTCCTCTCCTTGGCAAAATTCCACATATGACGGGGTTTTCCCCCCCTTCTTCCTAATTATCTCTTTTTGCGCCTATACCTGGTTTCAGGTCCCCAAATCCCACGCCTGCCAACATGTTGCCCCAGCAAAAGAGACAGAAAAATAGGAATTTCTCCCATTAACCCCTCAAAGATGTCATCCCGACAGCTAACCCAAAAACCCTTTTTCCCGCCCCAGGGGGAAAAAATTCTCTCCCGCCTCCCCACTCCTTCCTTCAAAAAAGAATGGGCCCCATTCATGAACCTAATCGGCCCATCCCCAAACCCCAAAACAACAATGTTTTTTTCCTTCCCTTTTCGTCCGTTTATGATTCCTTTTCCCATTAAATTCGACTCACCCTTCGCCAGGTAGCAATTTCACCAAAAAGTAGAATTTGTCATGACTTCCGATGGGCTTCGTTGGGGTTTTTAGGGATGGGCTCATCACGGCCCCCAAAGCTTCCTTGGTGCTCGTTGTGGCATTCGCCCGTAGAACACTCCATTCGTCAGGTTGCCCAACCCAAATGAGTTGGAAAATTTCCACGGCAGTCTTTTGGTTTCTCCCTTGTTTCGGGCCCCTCCAACCGTTTTTTTAATCTTCAGCTTTGGGTTCCCTGTTTCCCGACCACTGACCAAGCTCCCCCCCTTAAACCCGGGGGTAACAAAAAAAGGGGGATTTTCTACGAAAACCTCTTGTTCTCCTCCGTTAATCGCCCCTTAAACTCCAGTTTTTGCAACTTGATTCTTTTCTCAGCTGCTGGGGAAAGCTGCCCCAAGGAGAGGGGATCCTTGGTTTAGATTCACAAGAGCCCCAAACAGGTTTTTCACAGAGCTAAGTACCGTCAAACCCTGGGTTTACTGTGTAAGGAACCCCCGTATTTAAGATAGACTTAAAGCCCAAATCTCCACCTCTGGAGAGGCTTTGGGAAAGAGAGGAGATAAAATTGAAGTTTTATAAGGGGGATGACGGGCATAAACAAGGGGGGGACAATTTTAAAATACTGGGGTTTTTCCAACCAGGGAAGAACCAGGAATAATGGATTTAAGTTGGATAAATTTAGATTTAGAAAGGACATAGGTAAGTACTGGTTTTCTAACAGAGTTGTAGATGCGTGGAACAGTCTTCCCAGTGGGGTGATAGAGGTTAGGACCTTGGGTAGCTTTAAGAAGAGACTGGACAAATATATGAGTGGGAGGGGCTGGGTTTGATTGGTGTCAAGGGGTACGGGAGTTATTTCTTGAGTAGCTTTAGGTAGATGTCGTTTTGATAAGGACCTGCCTCGTATGGGCCAGTAGGCCTTCTGCAGTGTTCCTACATTCTTATGTTCTTATGTTCTTATGAAACAATATGGAGATGAAGTGACAGGATGGAGCCTTTTATAGCGCCAAGAGGTGAGACGTAGGTCACTAGGAGAGGTAAGAACTCAGATGTTGTGAGGACAGGTCCCTCTCAAATCCAGCCGTTCTCACTAGTAGAGGTTGTCGAAGTTGATTGTAGGTCTGTACCAAGATACCCTTGTGTTGCAGTGTCAGACAGATTGAACATTAAAATGGTATGAAATACCGACAGGTTGTTAGGTAAGACACATATGCAACAGTTAGGTATCTTTATTTCGAAACGTTTCGCCTACACAGTAGGCTTCTTCAGTCGAGTACAGGAAAGTTGATAGAAGCAGAAGATACTTGAAGACGATGTAATCAGTCCATCACCCTTAAAGTTTTGAGGTGGACAGTCCCTCAGTCTGGAGAAGAGCATTGTTCCATGGTATGAAACAATATGGAGATGAAGTGACAGGATGGAGCCTTTTATAGCGCCAAGAGGTGAGACGTAGGTCACTAGGAGAGGTAAGAACTCAGATGTTGTGAGGACAGGTCCCTCTCAAATCCAGCCGTTCTCACTAGTAGAGGTTGTCGAAGTTGATTGTAGGTCTGTACCAAGATACCCTTGTGTTGCAGTGTCAGACAGATTGAACATTAAAATGGTATGAAATTCCAACAGGTTGTTAGGTAAGACACATATGCAACAGTTAGGTATCTTTATTTCGAAACGTTTCGCCTACACAGTAGGCTTCTTCAGTCGAGTACAGGAAAGTTGATAGAAGCAGAAGATACTTGAAGACGATGTAATCAGTCCATCACCCTTAAAGTTTTGAGGTGGACAGTCCCTCAGTCTGGGAGAAGGCATTGTTCCATGGTAAGAAACAAAATGGAAAAAGAATGACAGGATGGAGCCTTTTATTTGCGCAAGAGGTGAGACGTAGGTCACTAGGAGAGGTAAGAACTCAGATGTTGTGAGGACAGGTCCCTCTCAAATCCAGCCGTTCTCACTGAAGAAGCCTACTGTGTAGGCGAAACGTTTCTTGAACTA
>NW_026469545.1:0-13959 GCF_026875155.1 Cherax quadricarinatus
CTAAAATAAGGACCCCTTTTTGTAAAAGTTAAAAGGGGCCGTGGAGATTATGTTGGGGATTAAAAAAAATTGTTGGAGGGGTCCAAATTGCAAAATATGGGGGGAGGCCCCCAGTGCCGTTGCGCTTATGGGTCAAAGGAACGAGGCCTGGGGTGCGTAGCGCTCACATCACACAGGCGCCCTTCAAATATACGGGAACCTAGAAAAGGGGTCGTGTAGTAAAACTATGGGGGTACTTGTACCAGATAACATATACATTACGGGGGATCAGCAACTATGTGACGCTCACATGATGTATGTCTCTAAATAAAATACTATGCTATGGCTGACAGGAGGTAGCTCTGGGCTGATTCTAAAATACCCATATGTAACTTAAAAAATGATGGGGGGGTATCAAATGGTGTTAACGAAGGGTGTTCACGTAATGCATTACAAATTATAAGTAAAATCGTGAGAAAGGGTTTTCCCCAGCAAAGGGTTAATTAAAAGGGGAGTATTAGCTGAAAAACCCGCTCTCGTCCACACGCCGCCCTTGCAGATGGGTTTTGAGAACTGTATATCCACTTTACGGGCGTAAAGATTATATTATATTAATAATAAATTCCCCCTAGGGGGTGTTATTGCATATTTCATTCACTATGGGACGTACTACTTTTGGGGACTCAAAAATCCGCACCTCACCCCGATACAAAAAATTCATAACCCACCTTGCTCTTGTGGGGTGAGCTATGGGTTTCTTTACCCCTCGACGATACGGTGACTTGTAGAAGCTGAATTTCCCCTTTGATGTCCACGTTTTTTCCATAGTCTAGGAAACGCACATTGGTACCTTTTCCAAAAGGTTTGTTTTTTATTGTTCCCCCTTTATCACTGAAAAAGCTGGTCACATTCTCTGTAATGTTTATTTTGGTTTTTGAGACACTTTGTTCACACTAATGCACAGATCAGTGTTCTTTGTTGGTTATCCTGGCGTCAGTGTGACTCTTAGTAGAGTCAAAAGTAATCTGACCTCACAGCGTCCTACGCCGCTCCAATGCCCTTCGAACATAAAGGAAAGTAGAGAGAATGACAAAATAAGCTGAAAATGGGAGAAAATGCTTAACTATTCTGCATAAGCAAAGAAAAAAAATAAGTCACACTGTAGAGCAAGGAAAACTCACATGAGAAAAAAAAATTACTCAACTGGATAAGCAACACTTTGAAAATCAAGAAAAATTGTACTTTACTCAAATTAAATTTACTCAAATTTACTTTAATTTGAGTTAATGATCCAGTGAGTTGTCTTTACTCCCAATTCAATAAAGAAATTCAACAAGAAAGGATAAATCAAGCAAAAAATAATAAAATGGAATCAATAAATCTCGTGCAAAATGAAAATGGACTGGGAAAGCAATTCACTAAGAGAAAATAAAATGACACACAAAGAATAAAATATGCACAAAACAAGAAATATAAAACTGAAATCACAAAATATTGCACCGAAATAAACTGTAGCATATTGCAACTAAACAGTTACTAATCAAAAAGTACTGCACAACACAACACTACATAAAAAAATTCTGAAAGAAAAAATTTAATGGCAGCACAATATTTACACAAGAATCATTGCAAATGAGGCAATACTGCAGTAATAAAAAAATGCACACACAAGAAAATGCAGTTTACAAAAACAACAAAAAATTATCAAGGAATGAACTAATTGAACACTTTAACTCCTAACTGCAGCTTAAGCAACACTGAACAAACAAAAAAATGATTTACTTTAAAAAGAAGGTAAAATTGCACTTAGGTGAATTTGTTCAATGAATAATGAAAAATAATAAAGGCAAAAATGCAAAACAAGAAAGGTTAACGCTCACTATAAGGCAGCAACACAACACATCATGTATATGCAACAATACTATGAGAATTTTTGCAATGAAGCTTGGGGTGACAAAAATTGAAAATAATTGTCTTGCTTCAAAACAAAATAATGGCACTATGTCTGTGGAGATAAGACATATTAGACACTGGCTTAATGAAAATAATTAACACAAGAATGTTCAACACATCAGAAAAAAATGGCAAATAAATGAATAAAAAAAGTCAGCAAGTACAGAAATGCTGGGAGAAAAACAAAATACTGAGACAACACTGAGTTGTGATGCAGAATATGAGATAACAAGTTACTGAATAACTTCACTGTATAAATTACTAGGCAAGGAACACAGTACTGTGAACCCAAGATAATTGTGAAGTGTAAACACAAGTTTATAATGCTTATATATTGCACACAACAGGGAAAAATGGAAAAGTACTTACTTCACGTATATAAAAAAAAAGAAAATGGACACAACACAACAGACAAAAATAAAGCACGAAAATTTAAACACTGAAGAAAAAAAAATATTATTGCAAACAGATTGTAATGAACACTGAGTCTAATCAAGAGTCACAGAATAACACTTAAAAGCACTGAAAAATTGTCTCAACACTCGCAAATGTCTCTATAAAAATATTATCACTGTAGCGACGTTGGTGGAGAATGAGAGTGTGGGAGGTGGAGGAAGGTTGCTTGTGGCTGGCGCGGCACTCCGCTACTCTCAAACACGTTGAATTTGTGCTTAAATCGACGATAGACGCATGCAGGAGGCTTTTACGTCGGTGCACAGGGACGAAGCAACAATCTTTCGTCTTGACCCCCTATTTGGTCCGTAAAATAAAGTGCTAGGACCCGTTACAAGGGTAAAAAAAAAAAACCAGGTGCGTAAGGGTGAGTGAGGCAGCGCGGTGGAACACCGCGTGGTGACTAGGTCTCTGGGATGGGATAAGTGGCGTAAGCCACTCTGGGGACACCCGCACTGGGCACGAAAATTTTCTAAGCCAGCTGGCTTAAAAACCCACAAAATACAACGACACCACAGGGATGGTAAAATACTCAGAACAGTTTGAACTGGAAGCAGAAAGCGACGGTGAAGGCTGGAACTCACGTGGCTTGCTTGAGTACTGGGTTAGTCACCTGGGTTAGTTAGCTGGCTGGCTTGGCTAGCTTAACCCGTCACACAGACTGGCTTGAGAACTTGTAACGATGAGCACAGCAGGGGTGGAAAGCTGGCTAGAAGGCAAGGCTGGTACTTAAGACAGGCTGGATGGTATGGGGCTGACTCCCCCCCACAGACTGGCTTGGAGGCTTGGTTTAATTTGCAAACCCGGGTCAACCCCTCGGAAGTAATGCAAATAAGCAGAGAAGACACAAGGACTGACCGGTAAGCAGGAAGCAAACAGGCTGGTGGATGCTTGCTCGGGGTAGCTGGCTGGGCCTGCTGGCGACACAAAATGTCCGTCGTGCTGATAGAAAGAAATCTCCGTACATCTACGTAATTAACAGTTTTACGCTCACACCATTTGTTGAGAAGGGGTTCGTGGAGATTTGATGGTTGGAGCTAAACACACTTGTTGGATGGTAACACATATATTGGCAGAATGTCAAGGGGAAGGCCCAGCCTGCCTGTTGCTGCTTGGTAGGTCTAACGGGAACTGAGGCCTAGGGCCGGGAGCGTAGCGCTCACATTGGCATCAAGTGACGTCATACAAACTAGTCACTGAGCCTAGCAAAGTGGTCGTGTATGTAAAACATATGGATGGTACTATGATACTCAGATAACATATACATATACAGGGGATCAGCAACTATGCTGACATCATCAGCAAATTTGCTTATGTCGCTATTTATTCCCTCATCTATGTCGTTTATGTAAATTGTGAACAATAAGGGGCCCAACACTGACCCCTGAGGAACACCGCTTGTGACGTGCCCCCATTCTGATTTCTCCCCATTTATGCAAACTCTCTGCTGCCTGTTTGTCAACCATGCCTATACCCAGGAAATAATTTCTCCTCCTATTCCGTGTACCTTAAGTTTCCTCAATAGCCTCTGATGTGGAACTCTATTGAAATCCTTACTGAAGTCCATATACACAATATCATATTCATTACCATGATCTACATCCTCAAAAAAATAGTAAAATCGTAAGACAGGAACTCCCCTTTGTAAAACCGTGTTGAGATTCATTAATCAATTTATGCCTATCAAGATGAAGATTGAGACACTTATGCAACATATGGGAATCTTTATTCAGGAAACGTTTCGCCACACAGTGGCTTCATCAGTCCAATACAAAGTAGAAAGGCGTAAGGAGAGGAGGAGTTTGAGGTAATCAGTCCCTCAGCCTGGAGTCGATGTGTTCAGTCCATCAATCTTATAGAATGTACAGCACAGGGCCGTAGACGTGGCTTATATACTGTAGTGAGGTGAGGTGAAGCAGGAGGAGGTGTGGTCATAGTGGTACCATCCACTTGTTACAAAGAATTCTTCAACACTTGTCCAACCTTTGGACGAAGACCTACTTCGACTAGTGGATGGTACCACTATGACTCCGCCTCCTCCTGCTTCACCTCACCTCACTACAGTATATAAGCCACGTCTACGGCTCTATGCTGTACATTCTACAAGATTGATGGACTGAACACATCGACTCCAGGTGAGGACTGATTACCCCAAAAATCCTCCTCTCCCTTTCCTTCTACTTTATTGGGCTGATGAACCACTGTGGGCGAAACGTTTCCTGATAAAGTTCCCTTTTGTTGCATAAGTGTCATTCTTCGGCTTAAATAGCAACGCTCATCTTGCCATATCGGACAAGCAAAAATTTATGTATGCAATAATTTCGCCAAAATCATTCTGAACCTAACGAAAACAATATATTTGATTGTGCTTGTTTAGTACTAAATTATGTAAACGTATTTAAAATAAATTTAGTTTGGTTAGGCTAAAATAATTGTGTTGTTAATAAGGTTAGGTAAGTTTCTAAGATTCTTTTGGTGGCAAAATTAAAAATCTTTTTACATTAACATTAATGAAAAAAATATATCTTAAAACGTTCATAATAGAAAATTTCAGAAAGGGACCTTTAATTTTAAAAATGGTTTTGGCTTAATTGACCAGTTTTACATATTCGGCACGACATATATATATAACAACTGTGCGACTAGCCAAGGAGTCGCACCCATGCTGTTTGGCCCGCCTCAATTCGAGCGGAACAACAGATGACCCTCTAGTCCTCTAGTCCACCAAGCTAGGTGTTTACCCGTCATTCGAGAACTTACGGTGGTGGGGAATGTCTGAGTAATTTTCATTGTACTCCCTGTCTGGTTTACTCGCCACAACGAACAGTATTTTTATTATTGTTACCCCACAGTAGTGATCTATTTAGTTGTTGCGTTAAACTGAAAATTAGTTCAGCAGTAGCCTCAGAAATTGTTGAGTACGTCCTGTAATTTGAATTACATTTTCCAATGCTTTATCCACTCAGTGCAAGACTTGCTAATCTTAACGGACTTCTTAATTAACAAAGATTCTGTAGTGATGTAGCTGTTTTTGTGCTATTAACGATTTTATCAACTTATTGTTGTCATTATTCCAATGCAGTAACTTTATATCTTCAAAAAGTGGTGACTTTAATGTTGCTGGCTGTTGAAACAGCAGACTATTAGTTAGTCTTAAGCAATAAATATAAGTTTTTTTTTAATTAGTGAACTATTAAGGCTTCTCCCGCTTTATAGCACAAATTATAAATAATTACTTTAAAAAAACTGTAATTAATTACGCTCGTCATAAATTGTTCAGTCAGAATAAACAAACCTGAATTATTTTTGCCCCTGGATAAATAGGTTTATATATTTTCATTCCCATATATCACCACACTTTAATTAGTATATATAAAAACTTTCATTAAAACTTTAGAAATTAAAATGTTATTTTAAATTTTATCATCCAAAACTCTCAAATGTTTATAGTTATTATACGCGACACATGTGATTCATTGAATTATGGTTAATGGAATTTGTTGCTGTGATTTAATTCGTTGGTTACATGTAGTGATGAAACAAGACTTTCAATCTTCATAAACAATTGGACATGTTAACTAATTTATATAGAAATTTTCAACAAAAATTTACTGATGATTATATTTTTAAGTGTGGACGAAAACTTTTTATATTTTCAAAAGATAGTTTCGTAGTCTTATATCATAGACCAAACTATTTATTTCCTAGGATTTAAAGTTAAATATTAATTGAAAGTATGGTGTAAATAAGTGGTCCGGTCTGCTTTCAATACCGGACCATCTGTAGGCCCCTTCATGTAGGGACCATCAGTAGGGCCCATCTGTAGGCCCATCATGTAGGACCAATCATGTAGGCTCATCATGTAGGCCCATCATGTAGGCCCCGTCAGTAGGCCCATCCATGTAGGTCCATCATTGTAGGCCCCATCATGTAGGACCATCATGTGGGCCATCATTGTAGGCCAATCATGTTGACCATCATGTAGGCCCATATGTAGCCCATCATTGTAGGCCCTCATGTAGGCCCATCTTGTTGGCCCATCATGTAGGCCCCATCATTGGTAGGACCATCATGTAGGCCTCATGTAGGACCATCATGTAGGCCCTCATGTAGGACCATCATGTAGGCCCAATCATGTAGGCCCTCATGTAGGCCATCATGTAGGTCCATCATGTTTGAGAGAAAGGCCCAATCATGTAGGCCCATCATGTAGGACCATCATTGTTGGCCCATCATTGTAGGACCATCATGTATGCCCATCATGTAGGACCATCATGAGGCCCATCATGTAGGCCCATCATGTAGGCCCATCTTGTAGGCCAATCATGTAGGACATCCATGTAGGCCCATCATGTAGGCCCCATCATGTAGGCCCATCTGGTAGACCTTCATGTAGGTCCATCATGTAGGCCCATCATGTTAGGACCCATCATGTAGGCCCATAATGTAGGCCCATCATGAGGCCCATCATGTAGGCCCATCATGTGGACCATCATGTAGGCCCATCATGTAGGGCCCATCTCATGTAGGCCCATCATGTAGCCCCTCATGTTGGGCCCATCATGTAGGCCCATCATGTAGGCCCATCATGTAGGCCCATCATGTAGGCCATCATGTAGGCCCTCATGTAGGACCATCTTGTAGGCCCATATGTAGGCCATCATGTTGGCCCATCATGTAGGGGTCCATCATGTAGGCCCATCATGTAGGACCATCATGTAGGGCCCATCATGTAGCCCATCATGTAGGCCCCATTCATGTAGGACCATCATGTAGGCCCATATGTTGGACCATCATGTACCTAGGCCCCATCATGTAGGCCCATCATGTAGGCCCCTTCATGAGGCCTTAAACAATTACATGTGGACCATCATGTAGGCCCCATCATGTAGGCCCATCTTGTAGGCCATCATGTAGGCCCATCATGTAGGACCATCATGTAGGCCCATCATGTAGGCCAATTCATGTAGCCCATCATGTAGGCCCATCATGTAGGCCCATTTCATGTAGGCCCCCCGCGCCCCCGCCCCCGGCCCCCTATCATGTAGGCCCATCATGTTTGGCCATCATTAGGCCCATCATGTAGGCCCATCATGTAGGCCCATCATGTAGGACCATCATTAGGCCCATCATGTAGTGTCCCATCATGTAGGCCACATGTAGGCCATCATATAGGCCCATCAGTAGGGACCATCATGTAGGCCCATCATGTAGGCCAATTGTAGGCCCATCATGTAGGCCCATCATGTAGGCCTCTCATGTAGGGCCCATCATGTAGGGCCATGCATGTAGGCCAATCATGTTGCCATCATGTAGGCCCATCATGTAGGCCTATGATGTAGGGCCATCATGTAGGCCCATCATGTAGGACCATCATGTAGGCCTATGTAGGCCCTCATGTAGGCCCTCTTGTAGGGCCCATCATGTAGGGCCCCATCATGTAGGACCATCATGTAGGCCCATCATGTGGCCCCATCATGTAGACCATATGGTAGGCCCAATGTAGCCCATTCATGTAGGCCCATCATGTAGGCCTATATGTAGGCCCATCATGTAGGCCCATCATGTAGGACCATCATGTAGGCCCATCATGTAGGCCCATCATGTAGACCCATCATGTAGGCCATTCATGTAGGCCCTCATGTAGGCCCATATGTAGCCCATCATGTAGGCCTATCATGTAGGCCCATCATGTAGGCCCATCATGTAGGCTAATCATGTAGCCTCAGTCAGCCCCTGACTGGCAGTAACACTCACAAGAGAGCAGCACATCCACAGGCTTATAAGACGTCATCAGACATGACATACAATATGTACAAATTACTTTTTTCATAAAATGAGCGTCAATACCTAATTTTATATTATGGTCAATTCATGAGACCCAACAAAAAATTTTGACTGTTCTATAAATTCTAACAAGTTCTTCGTTCACTATACTGGACGGACTGAGAGAAGAAAAATAAATGTCCATGAAAATCGGAAGGGGATTAAAACTGAGTCACTTTCAAGCTGGCTGCTGCTGATCCTGAAAAATCAGGAAACCTGCTGAAGTTCCCTTATAATCGGTAGTAGATCAATAACTTTAGTATCTAACACGGGTTTAAAGAATCAAGGAATTCATTGCCAAAAAAAATTTCTATTCGACTACCCAGACTCTCAAATCAAATATACCGGCCAACAAATATACCGGCCAACAAATATACCGGCCAACAAATATACCGGCCAACAAATATACCGGCCAACAAATATACCGGCCAACAAATCATGAAGACATCGGTACCAACAACTTCCATATTATTTCCCCTGAAAAGCAGTGTTAGGGACAAAGAACGCAAAAACTCTAATTTCTCAGAAAACCATTTGTGACATGGTTTAAAATAATGTATTTCAATTAATTAGTACTAAATGTAACAGTAAAAAAAAAAACACTAACTGTGACTCTGTTATTGACTCAGTTTAATCCTCTGAAATTTGTTTATAAGGATTTTCACAGAATGTAAGTTGGCATTGGCATAATTCACATACTTCTAGATGATCATAACGGTGCTCCACTTTCAATGAATTGTCATATATAGCATTCAAATCAGACAATATGAGTTCAGTTTATTGTCTTAAGTCTCCAACCCCAGTTCGAAGGATCAATATTTTGGGTCCTCATCCATGTCACTCTGAGACAATGAAATACAATGAAGACTCGTTGTGGGGATAGACGTTCGGCACGAAAATGATTTTTGCAAGACATTTCTTAGTATTGTAATAACGCCAGAGAACATGCGTCTTCACAGTAAACATAACAATCCGCGTGCCTGCCGAGGATTTTGACAGTGCGGTTCTTGGCTGGTATAGTGAATTCACTTACACTCAAGGAAGACCGATTTCAGTCAGCAGGGAAGAATGTCGCAAATGGCGTTAGTGGACTGCCACACCAGCGTCTCTTTTGTAGAATGTGTACAGTGCAAAATCTCCGCAGTTCATCATTCATTAAGTGATTAGTTGTGCATGTTACATGCAATTAAAATAAATTCTTCTGCTTCCCTTTATATTTGGTAGCAACTGGTGAAGTCATACCAGGAGAATTTATGGTTTGTGCCTGTCTCTGGTTTTCGTTTTCCTTTATTCCAGGAACTGCTCCATTACCCGTCAAACACAGCAATTGCTGCCCCACTGTGCGCTTGTAATGTCAGCACTACCTTGACTATTTTACCAAGGTTTCTCCCTCAGCTGCGCAGTATAGCAGCCTCGCCAAAGAAACGTCTTTCAGTCTTCAGTATAGCATGTGATGTCGCTTCACGTCATGGTATCTTGTTTTATGGCCATCGAAGACTTGGCTAGGTGAGGCTTGTCAGGCCTTCTCAAGTGTTTTCGTCCTCAAAAAAAAGGAGGGGGGAGGGATGATGAGTATGGACTCAGCTCGAACCTCATCAACTCTTGAAACTGATCTCCTGACCTGGACACTACAAGGAATTTCTTGAACAGCAGGACAGGATCAGTATTCTTCAGGAGCAACACTGACAATAGTAAGGCTGTCTTGACAGGGTCTTGTCTTTGTCTTTCTCTTCGGAAACGGAAGGAAAATACATCAGTCGATGATGGTCAATCCAACGGATTTGTATTGTTGCACACTTACGCTTTCTTTTGCCACCATATTTTCGATGCTGTTTCTCAATGAGGGATCATTGGACAAAGGTGATCTTGAAATCAGCTTTGTGTGGATCTTCGAAAGGTATGATGTCTCTCTATATATTCTGGCATTCAGTTGTATCCTTTGAATTGTTCATTGTGTGTGAGATCATTGAACTCCTGCAAGTCAGTGTTGTTTCTTCAAAACATTGATGAGGGTGGAATTGTGACCAATTCTCGTTGTGCTTTTCGTCACCTCATTTTCATGAGTCTGGACTGCCTTTTTCTTTAGTGATTTATAAGTGTTTCCTCGATGCTAGATCGCAATTGAGCCTGGACCAAATTGATTTGCTCAGCGATTAAAATTCAAAGCCTTCTTAAAGCTTCTGTAGACATCTGGGTGTTTGCTTCTCCATATCACTCATTTATTGGTTGCAGAGATAAGTAGATTTCAGGTAACTGTAGTGTTCTGCTGCAGCAAATATTGGCAAGGCGTCGGAAACATGTAAATGATTTAACCAAGAAACAGTGTGATCTGCTAGGGCAGCACTCGTGCATTAGCAAGCACTGCATGGTATCCTAGCCACAAATGACTAATTTTTGACAGAGTACTAAATTTACCTTTCTTCTTGCCAAGTACTTCACTAATCCTTGCGACTGTAGTGGATACTATAAGTCTTTGAAGAGAAGTATCACTTTTCAACAAAGACGAATACATTTTTTTTTTCAATTGCCTCTACAGATTTACCTGCATTATATTATCTAAAAGCATTTTCACCTTTCAAGCCACTTGTTTAACGATTGTAAATCTTCTTTCCTCTGTCGATTGACTTATTGTTCTAAGCGATTCGGGAATATTGGAAACTATCAAGCATTAGAACATTCTCCTCCACGTAATTACTCTGGGATGCAGCACTGATGATACAATTAGCTTTCCAGCGCACGTCATTGTCAAATGTTATTATTAAAGGGAATGGCTTCTTGCTGGCTCAGGATATTGAGGAAATTCAACTTTGGAGAGAATGTAAGTTTTTCACTGGGATAAATATCGATTATGGGCAAATACAGAATGAGGACTGGCCGAGATGTGTATACCTGATGGAATGATATGGACATTCATGGCCAATTGAGTGGCTATCTGAATGAAATTAAAGTTCTTTTAAGATATTAGCCCTCATGTCACAGTCTTGGATACAGGAGATCATAAAATCTGACCGTTTCAAAGAGTATGGGTAACGAAATTACTCTATAGTAACAATTTTTGGGCAACCTCAGCAATGTTCAGTTCAGAAAGGGTTTTTGCTATTGGACAAGATTCATCGTCTTCCTCACCCGGGTTAACACAGAATCACATCCATCCAGTGGAAAGTACCTGTACCGTCGTGATAAGTATATTATAAAATAACATTGTAACCAGAAAAAACAACAGTTTACAAGTTCCAGGTAAATTGTGTGTGCAACCTACCAAATCTGGTGTGAAACACCTTGTGGCATTCTTTGTAAACGGAGCAACTTCACCACATTACGAAGCAGTACTTTATGAAATAAAGTGTCAAGAGGATTGGAGACTACTCCCCGAATATTTCAGTGTCATGAAGCTCGTACTGCTGCTCATGAACGCGCTCTTTTAGCCGACCAGAAAGGCTTGTTGCTTCGAGTGATAGGACACCTCTATCGATCCTACGTCCTTTTGCAGATTCGCCGCTCGTGTCGTTCAGTTCGTTGTCGTGATTTGCATCACTAGCGTACGACCTCTGCCTCCCAACACCACGTGAGAACACCATTTGCGCTTGCCGTGTTTTTTTTCCACAAGAAAAGATATTTCATGTTTGTAGAAGTAGCTAGTAATTTTTCTCTCCTTATGTGCTTCTTCATTACATTCTCGCTGCCACATGTTTGTTGAAGCTTATCGTGATTTATCCTCTCTAATGTGTAAGTTTAGGCGCGAACACTGGAAGTATAAATGAGCAGGACTACTACATTTCTTATAAGATTTAAGCTCTGAACAGACATGCTTCTTAGGAAGTTTCTATTTATTCGATATAGATAAGGTAGTTACTGACTGAGAGGTGATTTTGCTTTTGGTATTGCAAGAGAAGAAATTGGGTTAAAATGAGTGGAAAAGTTAAAAATATTGGATTTTTGTGGAGTGTTTACGATTAATTTTGAAGTAGGATTGGGTGTTGTTTTGTTCAAGTTTTTTATAACGGGAAAGATTACAAATAAGAGTGAAGAGGTGGTTTGGGTCAGTTTTAGAACAAATTGTAGACCAAAAAGGATGTTTTTTCACGCTGTTTTCCTGGAGTTTCCCCACCGTACCCAAACATTGCCTGTATTTTAAGAAATTTTCGTAGCAACATTCGTACAAAATTCCGGAGTTTTAGGCTAGAGTTTAATTTCGAGAAATAGGAAAAGAAATCGTCGATTTTGGGATTGTGACACAGTATTCACAATAAAGAGCAAGTGTGGAATAGGTGAAACGTAGGACGTGGTTGATGAAGAGAGGCACGTGTGGCATAGGTGAAACGTAGGACGTGGTTGATGAAGAGAAGCAAGGTGGCATAGGTGAAACGTAGAGACGTGGTTGATGAAGAGAGAGCAAGTGTGGCATGGGTGAACGTGGGGACGTGGTTGATGAAGAGGAGCAAGTATGGCATAGGTGAAAGTAGAGACGTGGTTGATGAAGAGAGAGCAAGTGGGGCCCATAGGTAAAAAGTAGGACGTGGTTGTAAAGGGGAGAACAAGTGTGGCATAGGTGAAACGTAGAGACGTGGTTGATGAAGAGAGAGCAAGTGTGGCATAGGTGAAACGTAGAGACGTGGTTGATGAAGAGAGAGCAAGTGTGGCATAGGTGAAACGTAGAGACGTGGTTGATGAAGAGAGAGCAAGTGTGGCATGGGTTTGAAACGTAGAGACGTGGTTGATGAAGAGAGAGCAAGTGTGGCATAGGTGAAACGTAGAGACGTGGTTGATGAAGAGAGCAAAAACTGTTGCAGTGACTGGAATGATTTTGTTTTGGACTTTGTTTTGCAACAGTAAAATGTTGAAATTAAAGTAAAATTGTCTGACTGGCGACTACTGGGCTGTTAATTTGAGGTTTTTTGACCACTTTATAATACTGAAGCGAACAATTTATAATACTATTTGACTGCCATAGTAAACCAGATATGGCCATCAAAATGGGCGAAACTGAGTGTTTTTTTTTTGTTTTTGATAAACTCACCTGGTCCTTCTAGACTCCCCCACGAATCACCCTCTTTCACTTTTTTTTCTCTTTAACAAGTATCATATTTAAAATTCAGTTTAAAAGTTTGTATCAATATTTTAACTTACTAGAAAAAAGAAAGTTATTTTTTGGGGAATCATTTATATAATAAAAAAAAAAATTATTTGATAAATACAATCCTTTTGCACCACGTCACATGTCACAAAGGGGACTTTTTTCCTTTATATTATTAAATTTTTGTTTTTTTCCCCGGCAAAAAGTGTTTCAAACTTTTTTAATTTTTTTTACTCCCCTGTTTTAAATTTCAAAATTGTATTTCAGGGGAAACTTTCAAGGATTCCCCTCAAATTTCTCTTTCACACCCTGTGGAAACATTTTTGTTGTTTTTATTTTTTCATTCATCCTTACCTCTCTTCAATTTCCCTTTTTTTTCTAGCCTCCAGCCCTTTCCTTTTAATTTTTTTAATATTTTTTTACCCTTTTATTAATAAATTTTTTAATTTTTCTTTAAATAATTATGGAACTTTTGTATATTGGAAATAATAGCAAGAAATTTTAACCGGAATCTGACTTCCCATTATAAAAACTTCAAAAATCCCAAGAACATAATTGCCATACACTTTAATTTTCAATTTCCAAGCCAACAACATGGGAGAGCGGGCGCTTTGTCTTTCCCCAACCAGGACTACTGTTTTTGGTGATGGAAAGTTCACAAAAAGATGCTAAAA
>NW_026469546.1:0-11489 GCF_026875155.1 Cherax quadricarinatus
AATTTTGAAATACCAGTATATTTTCTTTTTTTTTAATCACTTAACTTTTTTGTATTCGTTGTTAAAATGGGGGGGTAAAAAAACCGATTATAGGGTTTTGACTTTGTAATACCCTTTTTAGTAAAGCTACGTGGATTTTTTTTGGATTATATAGTTTTTTGTGATAAAAACTGTTTTTGAATTATTAAACCTTACTGAGTTGGGTGGGGGTTTCTTTTGTTTCCATGAATGTTTGAATTTTTGGGGGCAATCATTTAAATTGAAGTGTGACAATTAAAGTATGGGTTAAACGGGGATAGGAATGTGGAATTGTTGTTTCATTTTAAGGTAACATGTCTTGTTTAGTAACGAAAGCATGATACAATAAAATGTATGTGCTTTTTAAATAAAATTAAAAAAAAATCATGAACAAATTATAAGTAATACAATTCACACTTCCACACACGGTCACAACGAATGGTTTTTGGGTGCAAAATTGATTGTTAGCCCACACACACACAAAACACACCCCACACACACCCCACACACACACACACACACACACACACACACACCCCCCGCACACAAACAAAAACACACACCACACGGGGCCAGGAGCTGAGTATCACCCCTGCAACAAAAATTTAGGAAGTACCACACACACAAGCTTGGACTCGCCCCCTGCAACCTCAGCTTGGTGATACACACACACACACCCCACACAAACACACCACACAAACACACACAAAACACACACACACACAACACACACACACAACCCCCACACACACAAACAAAAAAACACACACAACAAACACACACACACAAAAAGTTGGAATTTGAAGACACAAATGAGTCAAATATTGGGAAAGTATTTTTCGTCAAAAATTGAAGGCAGGGAATACTAAAATAACGTAGTGGAGGCAGGAACCAACACAGTTTTAAGACGAGGTTTGATAAAGCTCAGGGAGGGGGGAGAGAGGGGCCCCTGCAACCGGGTGAAGAGCGGGGCCGGGGCTAAACTAAACCCCCCAACAAAAATAGGTGAGTACAAAAGGTGAGAACACACATACAACACACACACACACGTGGAAGCTTTTTTACAGCAGAAAATCAGGGTATTTCTCCAGAATGGCCTGTAATATAAAACTGTGGAAAAAAATATTTTCCCATCTCTTGAACTTTCTGAGTGAGTTTTTTTAAAACATTTTTTTTATCCACTCCGTACATAATGACGCGGGGTGTCAATAGTCCACCGGCAAAGTTTACTTTTCGTTTGGTCTACATTTGGTGGGGGATTAACCTGCCATAAATTGAAACCCCAGCCGACCCGGGGCGGTAGTTACATCCAAGAATCTGCTTTTTTGTTGGATGCACCATAGACTGGGGCTCCTCCTGCTGTAAAATCAGATAGATGGACGACTGGTGCATCTCTCTCGTTTTAAGAAAAAAAATTCATTTGAATTTTCTTTTCGTTTTATTGTTTCCAAACTACTACCTGACATGCAAGTTTTGAACTACTCCCTCTTTAAAAGCATAACTTACCCAAATTTTTCTTATATCTCATCGAAGACCAATGTGAGATGGAATCCACACAGTCACTCTGACCCCACGTCCACAATCTTACCATACCTTTGGTCTGCTTCTGACACAAGAAATGCCAAATTTTATGCAAAATGGTTGAGAGCAATTATATACAGAAATTTTACAATTAAACTGTCAATTTTTTAACATAGATGCATTTAAATGAAAGAGTATGGCAAACGTTCTTTCTAAAGGGGTAAGCCCAATTTTTGAGAGTGTTTCCCTTTTTCTTTAAAGAGCCATCACCTGTACACACAGCACACCACTGCACGGGTGAGGGGTGAACAAACCATAAACGTAAATAATTTGCGAGAGGTGTCTGTGTGACAAATTTAAAATACAGCTTAAGGGCATCATGTTTGGTTTTCAAGGCGAATTTTTGGGGTTGTGATTTAGAAGTAGTTTGGGGGGAAAGGAGGAATGGTATTTTTGGAAGGGGGTAATTCCATGGAGCGAAATGCCGCGTTGCCTTACTTGACATGATCATGTATCTGATTCATGCGAGGTGGTTTTTCCAGTTTAATCGATCCATCGGGAGGGTGTTGGGGCCAGGGGTGAGGAAATTTGGGGGGTTTCGTGCGGGGGTTTAAAGGGGCTTGCCTGACAATGTTAACCCCATTTGGGGTATTTCTTTCAGTAACACATCTCTGATACTTGAAATAAAAGTTCTTTTGCCTTTTTAAAAATTTTTGGCGTACAGGGCATCCTAAAAGATCCTCAAGCTTCTTCTCATTTTTTTCCAGCCCCCAAAACCATCAGACACAAGAGCAAGTAGTTGCGCAGCCTAATAAACCCAATGATCTAAAAAGCAAAGTACATCTTTTCCAAAAATTTTAACATTAGCACCATCCCGGGGGGATACCCACCAAATTTTAAGTGCTCTCAGTTTTTCTTTTGTTTGGCGACAAAGTTTTGTTACAACAGGTCCAAGTAGGGGAACCTCAAAGCCTAATATCAACCCCATGTCCTACAGAGCTATTCATGATTAAGAAGTTTTGGTGGGGAGAATCCGGGTGTGAATCATTAATCATCAAAAAACTAACATATAATGAGGGGGCTGACCAAGCATTAAGTAAGGCATTAAATTAGAATATGAATAGTGTGGAACAAGCACACCCCCCTTTGGGGGGTTTTTCTAATTCAAAGCTTTAGTTACACTTCTATTCCCGGAACAACACAAACTTTCTTTTGGGAGGGTACTTTTTAATCCATTGGAGAAGCCACCTCCAACATCCATTCTGTAAGTTCCAAATGATTACATGTGGGTTTGGGCTACATCAAAAGCGGATTTAAGGTAAAGGGAAAGGGTAGTGTATGAGCGTCAATGGCGGGGGTGAAAAGGTGGCTATGCAATGATGCTACTCCTTCCAGCATGAAACCTGCAACCGGGAACAAATTGTTTGATTCGTACAGGACGTTTTAAGAACCATTCTCTCAAATTTTTACACAAGGGGGTAGTAAGAGCTATGGGCGAAAGCATTTTTTTGTTGGGCTTGGGAATTGGAATGATGAGGTTGTTGGTCCAAAATTGAGGGAGCCCCCAGTTACATAGCTCAGTTAATAATTCAAGTAATGGTTTACCTGGACTCGACAAGCAATCTGATATGTTGAAGTAATACCATCCCACCGGGCACGTGGAGTTCCCCTTTATTAGTGTTTTGGGCATCAATTTATAATTATGAAGGAAGTTGCAGTCACTTCCATGCTGAAAAAAGCAAACAAGTCTCCCCTTGCCATATTTGTCTTTTAAATTTTTGCCTGTGTGGTCTGGGAAATGTCATAGCTAGATGTACCCCCCCAACCGACTAACCATTCGCCCTATGTGGGGATGGGGTGCGCGATTTGCCCATTTTCTGTTCCCTTTAAATTCTATTTATCTCCCTCCATGCCCGTAAGTGGGGTGTGAGCATTAAGACCGTTGACAAATTGTTCCCAGTCTTTTGCCGCAGCTCTTATACGCTCTCTGGCACAGAAAGGGCAGTTTGGAAGGGGCTCACTTTTCAGGGGTACATTTGTTTTTGCTGGCCATCTGCGAGCAGTACTTTTTCAGTGTACGAATTTAAAAATTTTTGTAATAATATTTTTTTTTTAAAGTAGGTATGATTATTATGGAATTTTTTGGGTTTAGAGTCCCAAAAGGGGGTTTCAGTAGGGGCTCTAAGTATTTTCTGAATCTGCTCACAAGGTCTTGTTAAATCCTACAGAGGAACATTCATAGAATAACCAGTCATTACATGTGCAAAAAGTCACATGCTGATCTTTGGAACACAAAACGTTTCCTTTTGAAATCCCCCCAGAAGGATAGATTACCAAAATCTAGTGGGGTTACCTGGGGAAATGACAGCCTATATCTGTTACAATGGAAAACTCACAGGGGCAGAATAATTTTGAAGCCCAGGCACAGATCAAGGACGCCTCCATAGAAAAGTGGGGTTCAAGGTCACCTAAAAATTTGCACATTATCATGACTGTTTAAAAAGACAACATTGATTACCTTTACGATTCCCCAAACTGTGGGGTTCCCCAATTTTTTTGTGCCCTTTAAATTGCCAAATAATAAAGTGGGCTCGACTGACACAATTGGGAGCTCCAAGTAATTAAATTTATCAGCGGGAGCATACAAGTTAAATATGTTGAAGCAGTTTTCCCATATAAATCCTAACACCGTGGTATTGTACCCTCTGTTTTCTTTGTGTAAGAATTTTGATGGGAATGTTTTTTTAATATATAAACACAAAGTTAGAAATTTTGAGGTTATATGCAACCAATGATGGAAATTTTTGGGGGGTTGGGATTTTTCCGGGATTCTGCACTCTTGAACCACAAAAACCCTGGGTTCGTTTATTTTATGATAAAAGGCAAAAGTCTTTTTCTAAGGGGATGCAATTTTTCCCTTAATTAGAAATTTTTAAAAACGAATTTGACCCATTATAGTATCCGGGGATCTTGTTGAGTTTCCACAAATGAAAAAAAAATTTCATGAAAAAGAAACCCTTTATCATGTCAACATGTTACCCGGTCCGAGTTTTTTAAGTGCACTTCCATTGTAAGGCCTCGGGGAGTCTTTGTTTACTCAGACACGATCTTTCATGTGGAATGAGAAGGTGACACCACCACTCAACCCCCCCCGCTAAAATTACAATACACTATAACTGCATCACCAACACCATTACCAACATTGTTTCATTACATTTAAAACAGTATTGTTTCAAAAACAAGTCTGGGTTAAACCTCATCACACTCGCCCACCACTTATTTTACACTCATCACTATTACAACATTATAGCACCACTCCCCCTCATCCACCACACCACCACTTATTACACTCATCACTATTACTAACATATAGACACCACGCCCTCTACATTTAAAACCCCCATTAATTCCCTCATCACATTACAAACACATAGACCCCATTCCCTTTCATTATGATGCCCTATAGTTATCAACACAAGTAATATTCGTCTTACTGTAATTAAAAACACCACACTCCCCAACCACCACCATTTTTCACACCTTTACACTTGCTCTCAAAAAATTGTGACAATCTTGTTTTTGGGTACACCTACACATTTTCCTTGGTTTTGCCAAGTTGTTTTTTCAGGAGAAATTGTTGTGTTTCCTCCCCCTTTGCGCACATCGGTTGTAACCACAAGAAAAGACGGGGAACATCTGGAACGGAAGCCCCGTCACTGAGCTCTTTGGCTGACTGTAGCTGACCAGCTAGGGGGGTTTACAGCCGAGTGATGGGGTCTGTTACGTGCTCCCCAGGGAGGTGCCAACCCCATTGTCTGAGGGCGGGCAGACCCAAAATTCAACTCGAAATACCGGTTCCGGGGGGTTCAAATGGGGGTACAGGGTGGGGTGGGTTTTGGCTGCATGTTGGCAGCCCTCACACGCAGTCAGCAAGACTGCTGTAACTCCTGAGGTCTTACAAATTGATACATTATTTAGCAACGTCTGTTGATTTTGATAAAATCATAAACCGTTCAGAGGGTGAGCATTGGCACAAACTGCACACCCGTGTGACTTTGATGGGATTTCCCGGAATGTGGCCCCAGCGTTGCACATAAAACTAACGTTGAGAAGGCTGTACAATGCAATGAATAGCGTCTGTTGAGGGCTGCACGGGAGTGAAAAATGCTGGGAGAGTCCCCTGCCATCCACTCGGGTAAAATCAGACCGTTGGAATCAACGAAGGGTTCAACTTGCCTGACAAACCCGATATTGAGGGTTCAAGTGCTTGTTGACGTTTAATGACAAAAAGACTTTAGGGGCCTTGGTGGGGGGCCCCGGGGAGTTGAATTTTAAGAAATTTGTCTATAAATCGAATCATTGGCACAAAAACGTGTTTTTCCTCACGGGAGAAACTTAAACGTTTTTTTCAGATTGTCTACACTACTTCGAAAAACCATTTTTCATTGGGCTCTGATCATGTTTTAGGGAAATCAACCTGACAGCTTTGGGAGGTGTGCGCCCCTGTATTTTCTTTCAGCAGCTTTTTTTTGGAAGCCCCCCTTTCCTTTTTTTCCCAGCCTTTTACTAAAATATGTTTCAAATCTCCTTTACCATCATCTACGTCAACACCACAGCTGTACTCATAGCGACAGGGGTTTCACACTGGCGTGATTAAAGGATGCCGTTGAATAGAAGGGACAAGGAAGGGATATTCACCCGCAGACAAAGGCAATAGGGTGTAGTGGGCCTGCGGGGGCCAGGATATTTTCGGGCATTCACCCCGGCCACACCCCTCCGAAGTTCCAACACTGCACTACCTTAATTTTCCAAACCCGCACACTTAACACGGTGGGACACGGAATTGGGGTGACAACAAATTTTTACTCGTGGACAAACAAATCAGCACAACTTACATGTTTAAGATGAACCCCGGCATGTTTTCAGTTAAAAAGGCCCTCCAAAAGGGGTTTTCCAGGGACTGCAATGCCGTTAAATTGTTTTTAACCCTCTTGTTTGTTCCAGCATGCAGCATTCCTCCCCCCAAAAAACTCTGCAAGAAGAAAACAGGGACATCTTCCCCATTTTAAGTAAACACATTTTGTACAATGTACAGTCGGATTTATCTGGGAGGGCCCCATCATCTGGATCACCAAACCCCCCAATTCGTCCGTATTTCTCAGGTGGCAAGGGGACTAGCGGGGGAACTCAATATTCGAGAACCGCTATAAAGGGGGAACGCTGATTTAAATGCAAGGGAAAAGGTAGCGAGAGGGGGGAGTAGAGGCATCAAACGAACGCTTTTTTCCCTGTACACTAATAACACATCACAACCCCCCTCGAAAACCAGTGTTTTAGATGTTTAATAACTAACTCTCAGGGGGGTTTTTTTCTCCTTTTATACGAAACACCAAATGGGGTTTTTGATGAACCAATTTTTCCTCCTTTTAAAAGGGCACATATAAACCATGGCTCAATATATTAAATTTATTTTATTTATTATTTTTTTAAGGTTTTTTAAAAAAAAATATATCTTTAAACGCCCAAAAAAAAAAAATGGTGAAGGTTACTTGTTTTGCTGTTCGAAGCATGATAACCCAAAAAACTTTTTTTTACAAAAATTTGCAAATTTATGTCGTAAAATTTTTGTCGAAAGTTTTTAACTGACTAGAAGAGCCATTCTCCACAAACTAATTATATTACCCCTTAATTATATACCCACATTATTTAAAATGGCAAGTTGGTAGGGAAAAAGCCCCAAAACCCCCCCTCTCCATCTGACCAGACTCAAAGTCCATCTGACCAGACTCAAAGTCCATCTACCAGACTCAAAGTCCACTGCCAGACCAAAGTTCATCTGACCAGAAACCCAAAATCCATCTGACCAACACAAAGTCCAACTGCCAGCACAAAATCCACTGACCAACACAAAGTCCACTGCCAACACAAATCCCAAAGCCAACCACCTCTAAGTACACCAAGATAAAGTTGGAAACAAAAAAGAAGACTTCCCTTGGTCTTTAAAGAAAATCAATGTCACCAAAAAAAAATGTGAACCTTCCCCGGAAAAAAAAAACTTGTACTAAAAATTTTAAAAAAAAAAGGCACAATACCCCTGACTGGAACAATACACAAATAGGACCGAAACGCGCGGACTCCCCACTATGGCGGGTTTTTTTTTTTGTGCATGTATTTAAAAAAAATTTTAAGCTGACAGAAAGGCGTTATTTGGGGTAGTTTTTTCCACTTTTTAACATTTTTTTTTCCTTTTTTCCGTAGACAGTGGTTGTGCAGGAATCATCCTTCTCATCAGCAAACCCCCCCATGTTAAAGTTGTGAAGGATCACAAGAAAAATTCCCCCACATTGTTTTACGGGGAAACATATCACAATCTTTTTCCAAAAAGCAAAAAAAAACAATTTTAAAAAAAAAAGGTAAAAAAAAAGGTGACAAAGAAAACACCTTCCCTTTTTAACGAAATATTTATTTCCCAAAGTTTCTAATTTTGGAATTTCAAAATAATGAAAAGGAAAACCCGCGAAGAATTTTTGAAAAAAAAAAAACCCCAAATTTAAAAAAAGAAAACTTGACCAGTTTCCTTTCTTTCTCCCCCCCTTTTTTAAAAAACCCCTTGAGTGCCCCCTTTTTTTTTATTTACCCCTTCCCGCCCCTTTAAAAGGGAAAATTTCCCTTTTCTCCCCCCTTCTTCCCTTTCTCCCTCGTTTACCTACTCCCTTCATTTTTCCTTTTTTTTAATACCCCCCTCCCCCGCCCCTACTTCCTTATTTTTTTTTCTCGGCCAAAACTCTCAAAATTTCCCACCCTTTACCCACCTCTCCCCACCTTTTCTTTGTCATTTGTTGTTTTTGTTGTTTTTGTTTGTTTGGGTGGGGGTTTGTGTGGTTTTTGGGGGTTTTGTGGTTGCAATTGTGTGTGGGTGTGTTGCAGTGTGTGTGTGGGGTGGGTTGTGTGGTGTGTGGGTTGTGGTGGGGGTTGGGGTGTGTGTGTGTGTGGTGTGTGTTTGTGGGTGGTTGGTGTGTGTTTTGGGGTGGGGTGTGTGTGTTGTGGTGTTTTGTGGTCTGTGTGTGTGTTGTGTGTTGTGTCTGTGTGTGTTTTTGGTGGTGTTGTGAAATGTTGTTGTGTGTGTGTGTGTTTGTGTGTTTGTTGGGGTGTGTGTGTGTGTGTGTGTGTTTTTGTGGGGGGTTTCTGTGCGGTGTTGCCTGGTTTGTGTGTGTGTGGGTTTTGTGGTGTGGGGTGTTTTGGGGTTGGGCGGGGTTTTGTTTTTTTTTTGGGGGTTTGGGGTTTGGGGGGGTTTTTTTGGTGGTGTGTGTTGTGTGGTGTGTACCACCTAATTTACTCCCTAATTTGGTTGCAGGGTCCCCAGACTCACTCCTGGCCCCGCCTCTTTTACTGATCCACTGGACCTCCCCCTTCCCTCTCTTCCTGAGCTTTGTCCCATACCTCTCTTAAAACTATGATGGTTTTTCCCCGTGTGTGTGTGTGCGCGGTGTTTCGTGTGTGGCATGTTGTTGTGGGTGGGTGGGTGGTGTGTGGGTGTGGTTGTGGGGTGTGTCTTGTGGTCTGTGGTGTGTCTGTGTTGTCGTGTGCTTTTGGGTGTTGTGGTGGTTAGTTACCATTTTGTCCTAGGCACATGTCAATAGACACTAGGCCTGTTGCTGTTGTAATAAGTACGTGTGTGTTGTGTGTATGTGTGTGTGTGTGTGTGTGTGTGTGTGTTGTGGGGGTGGGGGGGTTGGGGTTTGGTTTGTATGTGTGTGTGTCTGTGTTTGGATGTATTTTTTTTTTTTGGGTGTGGGGGGGGGTGTGGGTTTGGTTGTGTGAATAAAAGACAAAGAAAAAAAAGAAAAAAGAAGGGAAAAAATGAATAGCGCAATAGCTAAGAGCAAACAATGGTTACTCATAGGTCCTTCCACAGCTTCCTAAATGGTTACTCAAAGGTCCCCCCCCACAAAAATTCCTAGATGGCTACTCGTATCCTTCAACAGCTTTCCTTTACATTATTCTTGCACTATCGATTTGGGTTAGGTTTGTTTTTTTGTTCAATTTAAAATTTTACAATTCATAATTGTTGCCCAGCAAGTAGCTGAAAATATCTTTGATGAAGATCATAGTTCCATAATGTTAGTCAGGTCCACAGGGTTTATCTAAGGTCCCCAAATGTTTCTTAGTTCATAATGTTATAAAAGGTCCATGTTTATCTTTGGGCCATAGTTATCTTGGTCCATTTGTGCATCTAAGGTCCATAGTGTTACTTAGGTTCATAATTTTTAATAAGGGTTTTCCCTATGTAAATCTTAGGTCCCAATGTTCTTAGGCAAAAGTGTTTATCTTAGGTTTCTAATGTTTTTTTTAAGGTCCCCAGTTCATCTTAGGTCCAAAAGTTTTATCCTTTAATTAAAAAATTTTTTTATCTTTAAGGGGCCCCCGTGTTTTTTCTTAGTCCCTAGTGTTCTTAGTCCATATGTTTTCTTAGGACATGAACTTTGGCCAAAAAGTGTATCTTAGGGCCCCAAGGTTTTCTAGGTCAATAGGTCACCCTTTTCCCCTTGTTTTCCCAAGAAAATTGTTTTTTAAACAATTTAAACCCCAAATTTTTCGGCCATTTTTTTTAGAACAAAATTTTTAAAATCCCCCCCAATGATTTTTTACAGGGATCTTGGAAATGAGATTTACTTTTTTCTAAGAAAACGACAGAAAGAAAAAACAAACTTTCCCAAAAGGGGGAAATTTAAAGAAAAACATTTAAAAAAATTACAATATTTTTAAAAAAAGAACTGGGTTTTGTAAAGTTTAAACCCCCATTCTTAATCCCCCCCCAAACAGCCAAACAAAAAATCCCCAAAATTCACCTCAAAACCCCCCGGGCAACACTTTTTTAAAGAATTAAAAAAAAAACCTTGCCCCGGTTTCCCCCCCTTTTTTTCACCTCCCCCCCCCCCCCCCTTTTTTTTTTCATTCCTTTTTCCCCGTTTTTTTTAACTAAGAATCTTTTTTTCTGTTATTTTTAAACGAAAAATCACCGAGATCCCTCCCACCCTTCCTGCTGAAAAAAAAAAAAAACAGAAAAAAAAAAATCTGGGGGTTATAAAAAAGAGTTTGTGAGTTTGGTGACGATCCCCGACTATTTACAGTTAGAAAGTTCCCTAACAGAATGTTTATCCTTGCAGGAATATCACAATTTGAAATAAGATAAACCGTCCCAAGCAAGTACATAGATAGGATGCTCAACATGACAGATGCAGCGTGGCGACAGATGAGTGACAGCCTCAGCTCTCAAGACTGAGTAATGGTAGCCTGAATGAAGTTAAAACCTCAGCTAAAATTCTCTTATGGTATTGTAGGACACTCAATGATATTTACAAACACCTGAGCTGATACGGATTCAGTAAATAATAACCGTTTCAATTGTAAAAAAAAATTAATGCCATAAAAATTTTTTTCATTGAGTATAAGTAAGTTTTTCAATGTGAATCAGTGTGGTATAATTATAAGGTATCAATGTGTGAACCAGATTATTTAAATTTTTGAATCAATACAACTTTTAAGAAAATTTAAAAAAACTGAAAAATAATCCCAAATTAACAGTTATTCATAAATGGAAGTTAACTACTTTTAAATACTATGTACAGAATAATAAAAATTTAGCTTACGAGTTAAACATCACCTAAACATTAAGTTAAGTATTATTTATAACATAAACATTAGGACTGAGAAATACCATTGTGTGGCACAACATTCAAGGTATAATACTGCTAACATTTAAACATCTCAACACATTACAACACAACATTAATTTACATTTTTGCTTGACATTCCACATCACAGAACATTACAACATAACACAGTATCTTAGACAGAGTCCCTACTGTCCATGTGCAAGAACCACCACCTTAATTCTAGTTTATATTTTCATCCCATAACGTTTTATAGTGGTGGTGTGTGTTGGTGGT
>NW_026469547.1:0-12972 GCF_026875155.1 Cherax quadricarinatus
GAAAGGGTTTGAAAATTTCCTCCAAAATTAGTGCAGAAGCTAAGTAGGAACATATAACGGGAGGGCACTGCAATGGATCAGAGAATCCCTGACGGGGAGACAACACGAGTCAGGGACGTAATGATGTATCACAGTGGGCACCTGTGACGAGCGGGTCCCAAGGGTGGGCCCTGGACCAGTGCATTTTTGGTATATGTGAACGACATGATGGAAGGGTTTTTGACTCAGAATGTCCTTGTTTGCAGATGATGTGAAGTTAATGAGGAGAATTAAATCTGATGAGGACCAGGCAGGACTTCAAAGAGACCTGGACAGACTGGACACCTGGTCCAGCAATGGCTTCTCGAATTTAATCCTGCCAAATGCAAAGTCATGAAGATAGGGAAGGGCCCAGAAGACCACAGACCGAGTATAGGCTAGGTGGCCAAAGATGCAAACCTCACTCAAGGAAAAGATCTTGGAGTGAGTATAACACCGAGCATGTCCCCGGGAAAGCACACATCAACCAGATAACTGCTGCAGCATATGGGCGCCTAGCAAACCTGAGAACAGCATTCCAATACCTTAGTAAGGAATCGTTCAAGACATGTACACCGTGTATGTCAGGCCATACTGGAGTATGCAGCACCTGTTTGGAACCCGAAACTTGAAAAAGGGCACGTCAAGAAACTGAGAAAAGTACAAGGTTTGCGACAAGGTAAGTTCCAGAGCTAAGGGGAATGTCCCTATGAAGAAAGATTAAGGGAAATCGGCCTGACGACACGGGAGGACGGAGGTCGGGGGAGACATGATTAACGACATATAAAATACTGCGTGGAAAAAGACAAGGTGGACAAAGACAGGATGTTCCAGGGAGGGGACACAGAAACAAGAGGCCACAATTGGAAGGGGAAGACACAAATGAGTCAGAGAGATATTAGGAAGATTTCTTCAGTCATAGAGTTGTAAGGCAGTGGAATAGCCTAGAAAATGACGTAGTGGAGGCAGGAACCATACACAGTTTTAAGACGAGGTTTGATAAAGCTCATGGAGGGGGGAGAGAGAGGGCCAGTAGCAACCGGTGAAGAGGCGGGGCCAGGAGCTAAGACTCGACCCCTGCAACCACAAATAGGTGAGTACAAATAGGTGGTACACAACACAGGAGAGATAGGGGGACACGATAACGACATACAAAATATTGAGAGGAATTGACAAGGTGGACAAAGACGGGATGTTCCAGAGATGGGACACATTTGGGAAGTTGAAGACACAGATGAATCACAGGGATGTTAGAAAGTATTTTTTCAGCCCAGAGTAGTCAGTAAGTGGAATAGTTTGGGAAGCGATGTAGTGGAGGCAGGATCCACACATAGCTTTAAGCAGAGGTATGATAAAGCTAAAGGTTCAGGGAGTGACCTAGTAGCGACCAGTGAAGAGGCGGGCCAGGAGCTTGGACTCGACCCCTGCAACCTCAACTAGGTGAGTACAATTGGGTGAGTACGTACACACACACACACAACCACACCCACCGTGTAACAACACATTAGGTTCCCACAAACAGCAGGGGGGATAAACCATACCACGGGCGGGATAAAAACCCGCGATCAGAGAGTCCCATACTGAGTTTATGATAAAGGGTTTTAAAAACCCGACAAGTTGAAGAATTGAGTAACTTATGCAACAGGGGAAATCTTTTTTTAGTAAACGTTCCGCCACACAGTGGCTTCATCAGTCCATACAAAGTAGAAGTGGATAAGGAGAGGAGGGTTTGAGGTAATCAGTCCTTCAGCCTGGAATCGATGTGTTCAGTCCATCAGTCTTGTAGAAAGCACAGCATAGGGCCGGAGAGGTGGCTTATATACTGTAGTCGGGTGAGTCGAAGCAGGAGGGGGCGGATCATAGTGGACCATCCACTAATCTAAGTAGGTCTTCGTCCGAAGGTTGGTCAATTATTAAAGGATTGTGGGACTGACCACCTACCAAGGCTGGGGGAAATGACCACCTACCAAGGTTGGGGGACTACCACCTACCAAGGTTGAGGACTGACCACCTACCAAGGTTGGGGGACTGCCCAAATCTCCCAAGGTTGGGGACTGACCACCTACCAAGTTTTAGGGACTGACCATTACCAAGGTTGAGGACTAACCATTTTCCCAAAGGTTTGAGGGACTGACCCTACCAAGTTTGAGGGACTGACCACTTTACCAAGGTTGAGGGACTGACCCCTATAAAGGGTTTTGAGGGAATGACCCCCTATCAAGGTTGAGGGACTGACCCCTACTAAGGTTGAGGGACTGACCCCAAATCAAGGTTGAGGGACGGGACCCCCTACAAAGGTTGAGGGACTGACCCCCTATCAAGGTTGAGGGACGGACCACCTACCAAGGTTGAGGGACTGACCACCTACCAAGGTTGAGGGAACTGACCACCTACCAAGGTTAAGGGACGGGACCACCTCCCAAGGTTAAGGGACTGACCACCTACCAAAGTTGAGGGACTGACCCCCTACCAAGGTTAAGGGACCGACCACCTACCAAAGTTGAGGACTGATCACGTCCATTGATGTTTTCGCCTGTATTCGACTGAAAATACCTGTTCTTGCGGCTTGTTGATTGCTACATGTATTATTTATAAAACTAAATGATCCTGTATGTCAGAAATACCATGACCGAGGGGTTTTAGCGCTTTTTTACATTATAATGATTACAAAACGTAGCAAGAAAAATCTAGTACACTAACGTAATCCTTGTGCGTCTTTTCAGGTGAATTCGCGGTCAACCTTTGCGGTGTGGTGCGTTCACTCTGCAAGTGCCAGGTGCATTCCCCTTAAGGTGCGTTCACTCTACAGGTGCGTTCACTCAACAGGTGCGTTCACTCTACAGGTGCCTTCACTCTGCAGGTACCTTTCCCTTGTAGGCGCGTTCACTCTGCAGTTGCCAGGTGCGTTCACTCTGCAGGTGCCTTCACTCTACAGGTGCTTTCATGCAGATGCGTTCACTTTGCAGGTGCGTTCACTCTGCAGGTGCGTTCACTCTGCAGGTGCGTTCATTCTCCACCTGGGGATGTGCGTTCACTCTCCACCTGGGATGTGCGTTCACCCTGTGATGTAGTCCAGCTGGGCTTGTGAGGTCTCTGGGGGGACTCTAATTTAACCAATTATATGGTCACCCCTTGCCTTGGCAAACGTCTGTAGCCACGCCCACGTCTGAGGTCTTTTGTTCTTGACGCCTCAACCTAGGCGTCAGGTCGTACACGTGGTTGTGGAGGTGCTTGGCCCACCATAAAAGCCCAAGGAAGAGCTGAGTAGGGAGATTCGAGCGGACTGCTGCTGGTGTGCAGAGCTCCTGAGCAGAGACTTCGAGCGGAGCTGCTGCTGGGGTGCAGGGCTCGGGAAAAGGCTACTGAAGTCTCTGGAGGAGACTGTTGGAGGCATTGGCAGAGTACTGGCTTGGCGCAGTACTCGTGCTGTGTAGGTCTTGGGACCTGTGGCTTTTTTCCCTGTAGTGAACTGTCCCTTTTACTATATTGTAAGTAATATTCTGTTTCGCCAAGCTAATTGTTTCCTGTCTCACTGCTTTTACATACCATCCCATTTATCTAAACCACAATAATGTTCTCCTTTTCCCCAAATATATTATTGTAAAAGGACTTAATAATAAACTGTGTTTGAGTAGAATAGTAATGTTCACTCCCCACCGTTTTTTATTCTTTTTTCTTATATTTTATTATGTTTATATGAGTGAAGAATGGGCGAGGCATGTGTTAGTGAGTAGTGTAGAGTTAATGAGAGTGTCGTGGTGGTCACCACTGACCTGTCTTTTACCTACCTACCTCCGCTAATCATCTCACTCCTCCCACCTCGCCTGCCTCTCCCCTGCCACATAATCCCTTACTCCTATTCCCCAAGTATATCCGATTCTTTTCATTACAATCCCCCTACATGAAACCCTCCGGCTGGGGATGTGCGTTCACCCTCAAACTGGGATGTGCGTTTACTCTCCCCCTTTGGGGATGTGCATTCACCCTCCAGCTGGGGATGTGCGTTCAACTCTCCAGCTGGGGATGTGCGTTTCCACCCTCCAGCTGGGGATGTATGTTCACTTTCCACCTGGGATGTGCGTTCACTCTCCACCTGGGGATGTGCGTTCACTCTCTCCCTTGGGATGTGCGTTCACCTCCAGCTGGGAATGTGCGTTCCCCCTCCAGCTGGGATGTGCGTTCGCTCTTCACCTTGGGATGTGCGTTCACTCTCCACCTTGGGATGTGCGTTCACTCTCCACCTTGGGATGTGCGTTCACTCTCCCACCTTGGGATGTGCGTTCACTCTCCACCTTGGGATGTGCTTTTCACTCTCCACCCTAGGATGTGCGTTCACCCTCCAGCTGGGGATGTGCTTTCCCCCCCACCTGGGGATGTGCGTTACCCCTCTCCCCGGGGTGTGCGTTCCCCCTCTACCTGGGGATTGCGTTCACCCTCTCCCTGGGGATGTGCGTTTCCCCTCTACCTGGGAATGTGCGTTCACTCTCCACAGGGGATGTGCGTTCACCCTCCAGGGGATGTGCGTTCACTCTCCAGCGGGGGATGTCCCGTTCACCCTCCAGGGGATGTGCTTTTCACTCTCTAGCTGGGGATGTGCGTTCACCCTCCAGGGGATGTGCGTTCACTCACAAGGGGGATGTGAGTTCACCTCCTCTTGGGGATGTGCGTTCCACTCTCCACCAGGGGATGTGCGTTAAACTGTCCACCAGGGGATGTGCATTCGCTCTCCCCAGGGGATGGGGGTTCGCTCTCTCCCGGCGCTCCGGTCAGTGGCGTTTCTGCCCTCCCTCGGGTGAATCATCAAAAGCGTATTTACGCAAAGAGACAAAACTCTGCGTCATGAATAAATAATAGTGCGTAACAGTGAATTTCTGATGAATTCAGAACAGAGGAACAACCCACACCAGCTCCTCGAGGCTAATACTCAAGCTTTTGACCTTTAATTGATATTTGTGGAGAAGAAAAGGGAGCAAAAGAATATTAGGAGAAAAAGAAGAATATTGATTACAGTACTAGATGTAGTAAGTATTTTTTTAATTTTTTCCAAATTAGATACATCCACATTGTGCTGCTCTGGTATAGTTACACAGTGGGAGCAAAAGCTAGCTATGTTTCTGTGTTATATTCAATAACTGGATAGGTCACAGACTGTTAAATCTGCCATCCTGAGATGTCAGGCTTCAGTAGTGTCAGTCTCACTGGGAGACTACAGTAGTGTCAGCCTGAGCGGGGGAGACTACAAGTAGTGTCAGCCTGAGCTGGGAGACTACAGTAGTGTCAGCCTGAGCTGGGAGACTACGTAGTGTCAGCCTGAGCTGGGAGACACAGTAGTGTCAGCCTGGCTGGGAGACTACAGTAGTGTCAGCCTGAGCTGGGAGACTACGTAGTGTCGCTAAAGTGGAGACTACAGTAGTGTCAGCCTGAGCTGGGAGACTACAGTAGTGTCAGCTTGAGCTGGGAGACTACAGTAGTGTCAGCCTGAGTGGGAGACTACAGTAGTGTGCCTGAGCTGGGAGACTACAGTAGTGTCAGCCTGAGCTGGGAACTACATTTGTGTCAGCCTGAGCTGGGAGATACATAGTGTCAGCCTGAGCTGGGAGACTACAGTAGTGTCAGCCTGAGCTGGGAGACTACAGTAGTGTCAGCCTGGAGCTGGGAAACTACAGTAGTGTCAGCCTGAGCTGGGAGGACTACAGTAGTGTCAGCCTGAGCTGGGAGACTACAGTAGTGTCAGCCTGAGCTGGGAGACTAAAACAGTGTCAGCTTGAGCTGGGAGACTACAGTAGTGTCAGCCTGAGCTGGGAGACTACAGTATTGTCAGCCTGAGCTGGGAAACTACAGTAGTGTCAGCCTGAGCTGGGAGACTACAGTAGTGTCAGCCTGAGCTGTGAGACTACAGTAGTGTCAGCCTGAGCGGGGAGACTACGTAGTGTCAGCCTGAGCTGGGAGACTACAGTAGTGTCAGCCTGAGCTGGGAGACTTCAGTAAGACGATAAAGAAAGCATCAAGTATTCCTTTAAAATTCATCAGTTACCGGAGCCTCGAAGTTTGTACAAGTGAAAGATTACTTAAGACGCAATGGTCACTTTCAAGCCCCCTTATTCCCTCTTTTTTGCGCTCATTTCTTTTTTTTCCCAGACCCGTCTCTTCTGTTACCCTTTTTCTTGCCTCTATTACCCCCCTCTTCTCCACTCGTTCCTCTTCCCTTTAATATTAGATGTCCAGCATAACTAAAGATAACCCTTTTCCCGTAGGTGGGACTGAGTTATTAAAGAGAAAAGGGACGAGGAGAGGGAGAGGGGAAGGGGAAAAGGGTGAGAGGTTGTGGGTAAGGAGAATAGGCAAGGGGGAAAAGACAAGGGAAATGGTGAGGGAGAGAGGCAACTAGGGGGAGGGGAAGTTAAGGAAGGAGGGGTAGGTTGAAGAGAAGTGAATTGAAGAAGAGGAGGAGGGAAAGGGGCGGGAAATAGTTGAAAGTGAGTGAGAAGGGGGTGAAGGGGAATTTTTAAAAGAATATAACAAAATGTCACGTAAATTTCAAAAGTAGCCACGAGGGGGGAAAAAACACGAAATTCTAACTTCCCTATTTTCTTTATACGAGGTCGCTGGGCCCTCCCAAGGGGGGGGGAGGGTGGGGGCAAAGGGGGTTCAATCCATGGTCAGCAAGATTTACGATGTAAAATTAATTACGTTCGCGAATAATTTCGATCATGAAATATTTGCCTCTACACTGTAAATCTGTGGGTCAGTATATGGTGAGTTTAGCGGACAGTGTGTTTCGCGGCCTCTGTGGTCGACTGATGTTACGAGTCCCTTTCTTTTCCAATTGTGTTGTATTGTTGATGGTCTGATACTTGTCTGACAAATGCACCGCTGTTGCTAAGTCTCTGGCCCAGTGCCTGCCTCCCTCAAGAGTTGATCTACCTCCACCAGTGAGCTCGGGCCATTGTGCTACGTCTACAACTGCTGCATCTCTCCACTCTTGTGATTCCAGTATTAAAATGTCTGTAGTCGTATCTCTGCAATTGATTAGTAAAAACCCTTCTGCATCGTGAAGCGTCTCTCAGTAAGGATACAAAAGTGATGCACATGTGATTTATTTTCTTGATCAAATGACGTACCCTTTTTTTTTAGTAATGATGGTAGAAATGGTGGTGGTGAGGGTTTCTCGAATTTCTTATTTTGCTTTTATCTTCCCCCAACATTTTGATGTTATTTCCCTCATATCTTGAGACGCCTCACCCAATAGGCTTCAAATTTTCAACGATAATCAAATTCTTGGAACAACTGGCATGTTATGACCAAAGTTAAACCCATTCGTACATTCTGAATGGCTCGGATAACTTTAAAACTTAACTTTTTATTATCGTGGCTTCGAACGTCAATAAAAGTGCCTGAAAATTAGAGTGTAGGAGCAGATATGTCCCTTTTGTGTGTAAAATAGTGTGGAAATTTTTATTCCATTTAAATTAAGTTAAATAATTTTCAGATTACCTATTTGAACGTTTTCAGTATTTAATGGTTGCTGCATCTTAGGGCCAGGATAGTATCTATTTAAGTTACGTTTGTCTGCAGAAAAGCTTGTTGACGTAGTATAATAATAAAAAAACTGGAATCGTTGAATCCGCGTCATGACTGGAGAATGACTCGTCTGATCGGCTTAAATTTTATCTACTGTTGTGGTTTCCTGAAGACAAGGGCTCACGCTGATATTGATCCACAAGTCCCAAGATATCAACTGTATTGAATAAATAGTGTATTCATTTTTATTTTAATTTAAGAATATTCTTCTGAAGTGGCTTTCCCAAAAATGACGAGGCTTTCGAAAAGGATGATGTCCCATTTTGTTTTGCCCTAGTAACTGCGAATTTGAAATTTACTTGGACATTTAAAAAAAAAAAAACCCCTGGCTGTGTAATTTCAATTTTCCAATTTTATTAAGAAAATTTCTTGTTTAATAACTAGAGAATGCCTCTCTGATCATCTTCAAACCCTATGTGCTGGTATATCTCAATATGAAGTAATTTTGTGTTAATTTTGGGCAATAAGGGTGCAAATTGCCCAAAATTTTTTCATTTTGAAAATTATATTTTAAAATTCAAAATTAAATATTTTTCATACATGACTGTAGAAAATTAAAAAAAAAAATTTAAAAGAGAAAAGAAAAATGCGAAAAATTCCGCTGGTTTATAGTGTTTTTAAATTTAACGAGAGGGAGACTTCCCTATTTTTTTCGGAACATTCTCAGCAACGCCTTATTCCATCGGTTTCAAATTTCCTACTCTTGTGTAATGTATCTTAAGCAAGATTTTTTTTTCTTTTTTTTTCATACGTGTGTGCCCTATTCATAAACGGCTTTTTGTATAGTAGTATGTCACTGATGTCAGCTAGGCCCATATACCTTGCACATGTACTTTCAGAAATAAAGATTTATATTATTGTATTAAGTCATTCCCAGATTTTGTTGTCGTGTGATTGGCGGAGACGGATCCTCTCATCTGTTACAAAGTTTCAAAAAACTTGTGTATCCTGCTTAGAAGTTCGTATATTTTATGGAGTGTGAAAATGTCATGTGATATGAAGCTTGCCACTCATCCTGTGAGTGAACACACCACCGTAATCAAGGTAAGAATATTCTAATTGTAAGAGATTCTCAGGTAAAATATATGAACCATGCTTTTTTGTAACAGAGATAGAAAGGTCAGACAGAGGGTGTGCCCTCCAAGAGCTGGTGTTGGTGGCATAGTCAGCAGGGTTGGATATTATGATGTTTAGGTAATGGGAACAAGCTCATATCTGTCCTAGTGCTGGGGGTAATGGCACTGGGAAGGGCAGGAGAGAGGAGCTGCTGGATAAGTACAGGTCAGCCATAGAAGTAGTCAGGGCTAAGGAGGGATCCCAGTTTATAAAGTGCATCTTGCCTAGAAAGGGAGTGGGCAATGAATGGATGTCTAGAGCAAATGGTATAATTGCTGGCCAGACAGGTACTGCAAGGAACTTGCAATCCCATTCATTGATAACTGGGACAAATTCTATGGCTAACGTAATATGTATGCAAGGGATGGGGTTCATCTCTCTGGGGTTGGAGTGGTTGCATTACAATTCGATTGAGGGGGTAATTGTTTACTTGTCTAGGACTTTCAACTGATAAATTATAGAGGTAGGGTTGTGTGGGAAACAATCAGGCTGCAGTATTAAGGGTTTTAAAGCAGTAGATATTACCAGGATACCTCAGGGATATGTTCAAAAGACATATTCAAAAAAAACTTGCTAGTAAAGCCAAAACAATTGATCAGCAAACGAGAGAGATAGAGGGCAACGAGTGACTGGCTCCCTTTAGGTTTACTATACATAATATTTAAATTTACGAAATAGATAAATGAGCTAAGATTACTTGCAAGTGCAGGAATATAGATATTATTGCTATAACAGACACATGGTTCAACCTGAAAGATAAAGAAATGCCTTCTGAATATAACATACAGGGGTTTTAAACTATTTCCCCACTGATAGGGTCAACAGGAAGGGTGGTGGAGTGGTATGTGTGTCAGAGATAATTTAAATTTTGTCTTAGACATGATATAAGATTAGAAACATCGAACACAGTATCTGTTTGGCTACAGTTTCTCGAGGGTCGGACAAATTAATTTTTGGGTGTGAAATTTTCCCGTACTGAATGTCTTTAAAAAAAAGTTTATTGTTATTATAAAACTAACTAGACAAAGGTAAACGATTTTTGTTTTTAAAAAAATCTTTGAAAAATATTTGGATATTAGTAAACCGAATGGTTTTTATCAGATTACAGGAGGGCAGGGCAGAAAGCTGTTATGGGACGAAATTCATGAGGCTCTAGATATGAAAATGTTGTGTTAATGGGAGATTTTTAACTTTAGACAAATTGATTGGAACAATGTGACAGGAAATCTTGAGTCTAGTGACTTTCTTTATACGATTCAGGATTGCTTATAAAACAGTTTGTGACAGAACCAACTAGAGGAAACAATTGCTTGACTTGGTTCTTGCCAAAAAAAGAATCACTAAATTAATAATCTTGAGGTTAATGATGAACTTGGGGGAAAGCGATCACAAATCACTTAGTTTCAATATATCATGGAATACCCAGATAACTGCCAATCGAATCTCTGTCCCTGGCTTTTGCTTGGGCCGATTTCATGAGATTGAGAATTACCTGGGTGGGCTAAATTGGGATGTCCTGACTATGGGTCAGGTAGGTAGTCTTGGTTGCCAATATGACGTTTTTCAGAGCGTAGTTCTAGTGCCCAGACAACTTTTGTTCTGAGTAGGGAAATTAGATCTAACAAAAATGATCCCAAATGGATGAACAATAGATTAAAACATCTCACTGGTCAAAAGAGAGGCATATATAGGCGTATCAAAGGAAGGGAAAGGCAGTTAAGAAATCAATATATTCAATAAAAGAAATAAAAAAAAGGAATAAGAAAAGCAAAAGGTATTATGAAGCTAAGGTCGCAAGGATTCGAAGACTAACCCAAAGGGTTCTTCCAGGTATACAGAAGTAAGATTAGGGACAAGATAGGCCCACTTAAGAGTAACTCAGGCCAGATCACTGACAGTGATAAGGGTATGTGTGAAATTTCCAATACTTAATTCCTCTCGGTTTTTTACCCAGGAAAATACTAGCGAAATTCCAGAAATAATAGTTTATGTAGAAACAGGACGATAAACTATGCACGATTGCGGTAACTAGTGATATGGTCATCAGACAAATAGAGAAATTAAAACCCAACAAATCCCAGGCCCTGAGAACTGTTTGCAAGGGTGTTAAAGGAATGTAAAAGAGGAACTTAGCATACCTTTGGCTAATCTTTTGAACATATCACTACAAACTGGCTTTAGTCCCTGATAAGTGGAAATGGCAAATGTAATACCTATTTACAAGGCAGGTGACAGGTCCTTGGCTTCGAACTATAGGCCAATGAGCCTTGCCTCCATAGTGGGAAATTTACGGAATCAATAATTGCCGAAACAATTCGTAGCATCTTGATAGGCACAGATTGATTAATGAATCTCAACACGGTTTTACAAAGGGGCGTTCCTGTCTTACGAATTTACTAACTTTTTTCACTAAGGTGTTTGAGGAGGTAGATCATGGTAATGAATATAATATTGTGTATATGGACTTCAGTAAGGCTTTCAATTGAGTTCCACATCAGAGGCTATTGAGGAAACTTAAGGCACACGGAATAGGAGAATTTTTCCTGGGTAGAGGCATGGTTGACAAATAGGCAGCAAAGAGTTTGCATAAATGGGGAGAAATCACAATGGGGCACGTCACAAGCGGTGTTCCTCAGGGGTCAGTGTTGGGCCCGTTGTTGTTCACAATTTACATAAACGACATAGACGAGGGAATAAATAGCGACATAAGCAAATTTGTTGATGACACCAAAATAGGCCGTCCAATTCATTCTAATGGGGACAGAGCACTCCAGGATGATTTGAATAGACTTATGCAATGGTCGGAGAGTGGCAGATGCAGTTTAATATTGACAAATGCAAAGTTCTAAATGTTGGACAGGAAAATAATCATGCCACTTACAAACTAATGTATGTCTTAATAGTACTGATTGCGAAAAGGATTTAGGAGCTCTTGTTAGCAGTAATCTGAAATCAAGACAACAGTGCATTAGTGTTCGCAATAAAAACTAACAGAATCCTTGGCTTCATATCTAGAAGTATAAATAATAGAAGTCCTCAGGTTGTTCTTCAACTCTATATATCCTTGGTTAGGCCTTATTTAGATTATGCTGAACAATCCTGGTCACCGTATTACAGAAAGGATATAAATGCACTGGAAAACGTACAGAGGAGGGTGACAAAGTTGATCCCATGTATCAGAATCTTCCCTATGAGGATAGACTGAAGGCCCTGAATCAGCACTCTAGAAAGGCGTAGAATTAGGGGGATATGATCGATATGTATAAATGGAAGACAGGAATAAATAAAGGGGATGTAAATAGCGTGCTGAAAATTTCCAGCCAAGACAGGACTCGCAGCAATGGTTTCAAGTTGGAAAAATTCAGATTCAGGAAGGATATAGGAAAGCACTGGTTTGGTTCACACAAAGATATACCAACAATATAAACCTACTAGGGAAATTAGAGGACAATTTAAGAAATTATCAAGCAGAATGTCGAAGGCATCTTCAAACGCGACAACCACCAGCAGCTACACTGCACCGATTAAGGCAAGAATTAATTAACATGATTAGTCATCACAAACGGGACTTATGGAAATTGCTAGTTCTTCAAGCTAATCAGTATAAACGTGAACCAGCAAAATTTTGGAGTAAGATCCGACAACTTTTAGGGGCAAAGCACAAGGCTCCTAACTACCTAGTTCATACCTTCACTGATGAGGATGATGAAGATGTTGAAATTAAACTTGACGATCCACAGGACCAGGCTAATTTGATGGGTGATGTATGGGAGAAAATTCTCTCCCACAATAACAGTCGTCAATTTAACAATAATCATTATCAGTTGGTAAATGAATGGAGAGATGAGAACTTGGATGATCTACAACCACTACCTACCATCGATACTTCAACTCTTGAAGATACCCACCCGCTTACTAGACCTATTACATTACTAGAGATGAATCAGGTTATTGGAAGAATGCGAAATAGAGCCCCTGGTCTCTCTGAATAACAATGAAACAAAGTTCCTACCCAGAAAATTGTAAACAGTCTTTGGTAAATATCTTTAATGCCATCTTGGCCTCAGGACATTTTCCAGTGGTTTTTAAGACTGCTGGGATGATCTTTCTTGGTAGGCCCAATAAAGTACATCCACCAACCTGGGAACTATAGACCTATATCTTTACTTGAAGTCACTGGAAAAGTTCTTGAGAAGGTCATTTCCAACAGATTGAATTGCTTAAGGGGTTTTAATCATTTTTTAAAATGAAAAAAAA
>NW_026469548.1:0-12883 GCF_026875155.1 Cherax quadricarinatus
AGGATAACTAGGGGAAAGGAAACACGAGGGAAGGATAACTACGGGTTGAAGAAAATAAGTTTGAAGGATAACTACTGATATAAGGATAACTGCCGATGGAAGAATAACTAAGAATAACTGCTGGTTGAAGAATAACTAATGTTGGAAGGATAACTGCTGATCTAACAATTAACTGCTGGTGGAAAAAATAACTACTTTGTGAAAGGATAACAAACTGGTGGATGGTTTACTGATAGAAGATAACTACTCTTGGAAGGAATAACTATTGGTGGCAGGATAACTACTGGTGGTAGTATAACTACTGGGGGAAGAATAATAATCTTGGAAAGGGATAACTACTTATTCGTTTTTAGTGGAATTTCACATTATGATCTACGGGGAGCGTCACCCCCCCATCCCCCCATGGAAATGGAAATAAGAGCATACAAACATGTGGGCGGCCGTTCCATACTGTTGCTCTGGGTTCTCTTATATTCCTCTGGAAATTAATTAGCGGTTAAGAACCGCTGACATAGACTGAATATTATATCCTCGGTGTTTCTGGTGTTTTATTAAGAGAACCTCTGATTACCTTCCAACTTTATATTATTTTATATGGAACTTTATTAAATATATGTTTGTGCTAATGCTCTTAAAGTTTTTATTCAGGAAAGTAAGTCATTATAACTCTTATAGAACGTTTATTAGTGCAGATCATTGCTCCTGGGATAATCTAAATTACTTAAGTACAAGAAATTATCTTAAAAATATATTGAAATTCCACGGTAGCGAATCAGTACATTTTACGTGGAAATAGTTGTGACTTCGGTGCCCATTTGATATTAATAAAACTGGGTAGCAGATGAACAAGGAGGCTTTAGGAAAGGTAGGGGGTGTGTGGACCAGGTGTTTACAGTGAAACATATAAGTGAACAGTATTTAGATAAGGCTAAAGAGGTCTTTGTGGCATTTATGGATTTGGAAAAGGCGTATGACAGGGTGGATAGGGGGGCAATGTGGCAGATGTTGCAAGTGTATGGTGTAGGAGGTAGGTTACTGAAAGCAGTGAAGAGTTTTTACGAGGATAGTGAGGCTCAAGTTAGAGTATGTAGGAAAGAGGGAAATTTTTTCCCAGTAAAAGTAGGCCTTAGACAAGGATGTGTGATGTCACCGTGGTTGTTTAATATATTTATAGATGGGGTTGTAAAAAGAAGTAAATGCGAGGGTCTTGGGAAGAGGCGTGGAGTTAAAAGATAAAGAATTTACACACAAAGTGGGAGTTGTCACAAACTGCTCTTTGCTGATGACACTGTGCTCTTGGGAGATTCTGAAGAGAAGCTGCAGAGATTGGTGGATGAATTTGGTAGGGTGTGCAAAAGAAAAAATTAAAGGTGAATACAGAAAGAGTAAGGTTATGAGGATAACAAAAAGATTAGGTGATGAAAGATTGATATCAGATTGGAGGGAGAGAGTATGGAGGAGGTGAACGTATCAGATATTTGGGAGTGGACTGTCAAGCGGATGGGTCTATGAAAGATGAGGTGAATCATAGAATGATGAGGGAAAAAGAGTGAGTTGGTGCACTTAGGGTCTGTGGAGACAAAGAACTTTGTCCTTGGAGGCAAAGAGGGGAATGTATGAGAGTATAGTTTTACAACGCTCTTATATGGGTGTGAAGCGTGGGTGATGAATGTTGCAGCGAGGAGAAGGCTGGAAGCAGTGGAGATGTCATGTCTGAGGGCAATGTGTGGTGTGAATATAATGCAGAGAATTCGTAGTTTGGAAGTTAGGAGGAGGTGCGGGATTACCAAAACTGTTGTCCAGAGGGCTGAGGAAGGGTTGTTGAGGTGGTTCGGACATGTAGAGAAATGGAACGAAACAGAATGACTTCAAGAGTGTATCAGTCTGTAGTGGAAGGAAGGCGGGTAGGGGTCGGCCTAGGAAGGTTGGAGGGAGGGGTAAAGGAGGTTTTGTGTGCGAGGGGCTTGGACTTCTAGCAGGCATGCGTGAGCGTGTTTGATAGGAGTGAATGGAGACAAATGGTTTTAATATTTGACGTGCTGTTGGAGTGTGAGCAAAGTAACATTTATGAAGGGATTCAGGGAAACCGGCAGGCCGGACTTGAGTCCTGGAGATGGGAAGTACAGTGCCTGCACTCTGAAGGAGGGGTGTTAATGTTGCAGTTTAAAAACTGTAGTGTAAAGCACCCTTCTTGCAAGACAGTGATGGAGTGAATGATGGTGAAAGTTTTTCTTTTTCGGGCCACCCTGCCTTGGTGGGAATCGGCCAGTGTGATAATAAAAAAAAAAAAATAAAACTGGGTACGCCCACAAAGCACAGCATCCATGTCTTGGACATTCCCATTACATGGTAGGTTGTGCATTTATATTCTATCACTCAGAGTGTGTTCCGTGAGTCACTCAGAGTGTGTTCCGTGAGTCACTCAGAGTGTGTTCCGTGAGTCACTCAGAGTGTGTTCCGTGAGTGAAGGAATGTAAACTGTCAACTTTTTCTGTGGGACTTTATTTAATAAGACGATTAGGATATTGTTAAGTATTTCACTATGGGTTTTTACCTGGAGATTACCTGGAGAGAGTTCCGGGGGTCAACGCCCCCGCGGCCCGGTCTGTGACCAGGCCTCCTTAGGTCAGTGTCCCAGGATGCGACCCACACCAGTCGACTAACACCCAGGTACCCATTTTACTGATGGGGAACATAGACAACAGGTGGAAAGAAACACGTCCAATGTTTCTACTCTGGCTGGGAATCGAACCCAGGCCCTCACCGTGTGAAGCGAGAGCGTTAACCACCAGGCCACCAGAGCTAAGAAAGTAGCCTATGAATGTTTAATAAGATCATTCCATAGATGACTGTACTAAGACGTGGGATTACCCCATCGCTGGTGGGGTTCACACACACACAAAAATTGGAATTGTGAGGACCTTCTTTATTAAGAATAAATTCATATCTAGTTCCCAGACTATCTGCCAAACAACTCTTAGTCAGTTTCTAACTCTATTTCTACAGATCATTTAGAATCTAAATTGCAGACAGCCCAGACAGCCAGAGCTTAACTTCCAAACATTTAGAATCTTGATCCCAGATATTCAGACACTAGATCCTAGATAGACTCAATTGTAATGTGATCACCTAACTGACTAATTACTCACCAATCTTTGCAAATAGTAAAAAAAAAGTGAGAGAATATCTTACATGTACATCATGAGGACTATATGACAAAACTAGTGAGGTAATAGAAGTGTACAGGAATTTTGTCTTTAATAAAGGTCATCATGAATATAATTAGTGATAAAAAAAAGTCTTGCTTAAGAACCAGTTGTGACTGACATGAAAGAAGCGTCTAAAGTTGACAGTGTTCTAGGTAATAAACAATGTAGTCACAATAAAGTAAACATCTCAAAGACCTGCCAAAGTCCATCATCTCACATGCGAAATATATTGTCATCCCACAAGGCAATAATTTTATATACGAGTTTAAACTGAGTCGACACAGGACAATGTGCAGACTTGACAAGTACGCAGAGAAACAAGGCAAATAATATAGTAAGAGTGTCTATGTTGTATATAAATGAGAAACACGCGAGTGTCCATCAGTCTGGAGAAGGAAAAGCTCACAGACGTCCTTCAACGAGTGTGGTCAGGGAAACCCTGATCGTTAAGAACAACGATTTGTTAAATAAATTATACATAATAAGGCGATTTAAGTGCTTAATCGGAATGGTTTTTAAGAATTTGGTTATACTAACTATAAATACTACCCTACTATACTACATACTGCCATAACTACCATATCTGGAGTAAACCTGGAGGGTGCTCCAGAAGGGTCAACGTCCCCGCGGCACAGTTCTTGACCAGGCCTCTCGGTTGATCAGGGCCTGATCAACCAGGCTGTTACTGCTGAGAGCATGTAATCCAGCTTACACTACCAGTAGTATACCTTTTACCAGTAATGACATTATCAGAAATGAGACTACTAGTAGTGACACTACAAGTAACCCTTCCACCAGCAGTGACACTACCAATTGTGTACCTTCTAAAACTACTGACACTACGAGTAGTGACGCTACCAGTTGTGTATCTTCCACCAGTAATGTACCTTCTACCAGTAATGTACCTTCTACCAGTAATGTACCTTCTACCAGTAGCGACCCTTCTACCAGCAGTGACACTACCAATTGTGTACCTTCTACCAGTAGTGTACCTCCAACTAGTACTGACATTACCAGTAGTAACATACCAGTAGTTACACTACCAGTAGTGTACCTTCTACCAGTAGTAACACTCAGACATTAAGTTTTTTTTCCAGTACTCTCCTAACACTACATAACTTATTACGAGTATTTGCCTTAGAGCAGTTATCATTCCACCTATAGTTATTCCTCTCACAGCAGTTACCCAGTATTGGTAGCTACTAGTTTGAAGGATTTTTTATCGGAATTTGCCCTTCCATGGCTAGTTATCTTCGCAATTACTGTTGCCCAGTCACCAGTAGTTATCCTTCCAATAGTTATTCTTGAACGAGAACTAATCCTTTCACAAGTAAATATCCTTCCACTAGCAATGATATTTCCCCCATAAGTTATTCTATCAGTCGTTATTCGATTAGTAGTTACCATTCCTCCAGTAGTTTTTCTTCCACATGTAGTTATTCTTTCACAATAGTAATACTTTCAACAATAAACTTTTTATCAGTATTATTATCCACCAGTAATCATTCCACGGACATTCCTCTACAAGTAGTTTTAATTGCAGTATTATCGTTCCATTGTTCTCCTTGCCTCCAGTAAATCAACCAAATTATCCATTCCACAGTAGTTATCAATCCACTAAGTATACATCCTTGTACATATAGCTGAACCACTGGATAAATCCTAATAATCAATATTAATCTGGGTACCATGAACCACATGATTGGTCACCACCTGACGTGGAGGTATATATTAATTTTTAAACCTTCATTAAGCAGGAAGATCAGTATCCTGAGAGGAGTTGCACCTCTGTGTGAGGTTGACCTCTGTGTGAGGTTGACCTCTGTGTGAGGTTGACCTCTGTGTCGTCAAGATCATCAGGTCGAGCTCACGTTTCAACTGATCGCTTCCTATTTTTAGTTATAAATTGGTGTTACTATCCTAACATTGAATTACTGTATTCTTTTTTACCTTTATTTTTTAATTACGTCCTGTTAAAGGAATATTGCTGAAATATATCTAATGGGAAGAAGAAATAATGTCATGGTTGGATCTTTTACTGCTGTTGTCGGTAACTGGATCCTGTGAGTCATAATCATTAGATTTTTGTCATATAATAATAATAATAATAATAATAATTATTATTATTATTATTATTGTTATTATTATTATTATTTCCATTATTTTACTAAAATTCTATCTCTTTCATTGCTTTCGTTTTTTTATTTAATTTTATATCATATTTTGCTTTCTATTATGGGGTGGGGGGTATCTTCACCTACAGTTGTTCCAAAGCGTACTATTTACTTCTACCTACAGTTTTGATATAGAGCGGTACCTAGTTACTTCACCTACAGTTTGTCATAAGCGGTACCTAGTGAACCTTATATCTAGTTTAAAAAACTTGACCGACAACCTTGATCTTGTTTTACAGTCTTGCTTAAATGAGACTAAAAAACGTGTTCCTTCCTCTCTACTAGTACTTACGACCAGAGCTTTGGTAAGAAGGGTAAGGAAGAAGGATGGGTAAGGAAGAAGGATGGGTAAGGAAAAAGGATGGGTAAGGAAAAAGGATGGGTAAGGAAGAAGGATGGGTAATGAAGAAGGATGGGTAAGGATAGAAATATGGGAAAAGGATGGGAGGGGGAACGAGGTAGGATATAAAAGTGAAATGACACAACCACGTTTGGTGCAATATAATAAGTGTATGTGTGTAATAACAGAAAATTATTGGAAGGTATAACACTTACTCATCAGTCACACACACATAACAGATACATAGGTACATGACTCTGAGTCCATAATAGAAATACAACTTGCAATTGTTTTTTTTTGCGATTGCATAACGATGATTTCAACGACAAGCCAGGGCGATGAATATATAGACAATTCATGTAAAATAACTGGACACGTTGGTGTCTTTCAAGGTAGTGTCCCGCCATAGTAAATATAACGAATTTTTAATAGTAGATGTGAAAGTAAAAAAGTTATATAAGATATCTCCATAATTAGGGGCGATAATATTCTTAGTAGACATAGAAGGGTTGTGGTGTTAGCCAATCATCTTCATCTGCAGGGAGGTTGCTCAAGATCATTGGTCGTTGGTAATCGTCTTTATGGATGAAGCGACGCAGCCTCTGTGGTGTTAGCCAATCATCTTCATCTGCAGGGAGGTTGCTCAAGATCATTGGTCGTTGGTAATCGTCTTTATGGATGAATCGACGCAGCCTCTGTGGGAGTTCATTCTTTGGGTTTTGTGGAGAGGAGTGTTAATGATATAGTTGGTGGTACTTTCAACTTGTGGAGGATGTTCTCTATCTGGTATGTACAGTTCTTGCATTGCATAGAGTTGCCTCTCCTTCAGCATATCAAGGCGTACGTTTAAGGCAGTAATATCCTGTTGTACGTATAAATCTGCCATTTTGATTCTGTCTCTCCTCCTGGTACCCGTAATAAAGCGGAGAGCTTTATTCTGGAGCCGTTGTGACCGTAGCATGTTGGTCTTTGTTGTTAACCACACTGGGACACATGGGTATTCTAGTATAGGTCTTATCAATGTTGCCTATCATAACACAAGGTAACCTTGAAGACATTAATACCTATCATAACACAAAGTAACATTGAAGACAATGTTGTTCTATCATGACACAAGGTAACCTTAGACAATGATGTCTATCATAACACAAGGTAACCTTTGAAGACATTGTTATCTATCATAAACACAAGGTAACCTTGAAGACAATGTTATCTATCATAACACAAGGTAACCTTGAAGACAATGTTATCTATCATAACACAAGGTAACCTTGAAGACAATGTTGTCTATCATAACACAAGGTAACCTTGAAGACAATGTTATCTATCATAACACAAGGTAACCTGAAAAAATTGTTTCTATCATACACAAGGTAACCTTGAAGAAAATGATAATCTATCATAACAACAAAGGTGAACCTTGAAGACAATGATGTCTATCATAACAACAAGGTAACCTTGAAGACAATGTTGTCTACATAACACAAGGTAACCTTTGAAGACAATGTTGTTCTCTCATAACACAAGGTAACCTAAGAAGACAATGTTAGCTATCATAACACACAGGTAACCTTGAAGACAATTTTGTCTTCATAGACACAAGGTACCTTGAAGGACAATATTGGTCTATACATAACACAAGGTAACCTTGAAGACATGTTGTCCTATCCATAACACAAGGGTAACCTTGAAAGACAATATAGCCTATCACAACACAAGGAACTTGAAAACAAATTGTCTATCCAAACACGAGGTAACCTTGAAGACAATGATTGTCTAATCATAACACAAGGTAAACCTTGAGACAAAGTTGCTATCATAACATAAGGTAACCTTGAAGACAATATTGTCTATCATAACACAATGTAACCTTGAAAAGACAAAGTTTGTCTATCATAACCAAGGTAACTTGAAGACAGAATATTGTCCTATCATAACACAAGTTAACCTTAAGACAAATGTTAGTCATCTAACACAAGGTAACCTTGATGACAATGTTGCTATCAAAACCACCAAGGTAACCTCTGAAGACCAATATGTCTATCATAACACAAGGTAACCTTGAAGACAATGTTGTCTATCATAACACAAGGTAACCTTGAAGACAATATTGTCTATCATAACACAAGGTAACCTTGAAGACAATGTTAAGTCTCTCATAACATAAGGTAACTAGAAGACAATATTGTCTATCAAAATACACAAGGTAACCTTGAGAAGACAATATTTGTCTACATAACACAAGGTAAACCTTGAAAGACAATGTGTCTATCATAACAGCAATGTATCCTTGAAGACAATATTGTCTATCATAACACAAGGTAACCTTGAAGACAATATTGTCTATCATAACACAAGGTAACCTTGTAAGCAGTGGGTTACACCTTAAAGCAATGTTATCTATCCTAACAAAGTGGATTCCACCATACAAAAGTGTAGTCCACTTTATAATGTGATCTATCTTACCATGTGGTGCATCTTCAGAAGTGGTTCCACCTTACATAGTGGTCCACCTTACAAAGTGGTCCACCTTACATAGTGGTCCACCTTACAAAGTGGTCCACCTTACATAGTGGTCCACCTTACATAGTGGTCCACCTTACAAAGTGGTCCACCTTACAAAGTGGTCCACCTTACATAGTGGTCCACCTTTACATAGTTGTCCACCTAACACAGTGGTACCACCTCACATAGTGGTCCACCTTACATAGTGGTCCACCTTACATAGTGGTCCACCTTACAAAGTGGTCCACCTTACATAGTGGTCCACCTTACAAAGTGGGGGTCCACCTAACCATAGTGGTCCACCTACACAGTGGTCCACCTTACATAGTGGTCCACCTTACATAGTGGTCCACCTTACAAAGTGGCCCAACTTACATAGTGGTCTACCTTACAAAGTGGTCCACCTTACATAGTGGTCCACCTTACAAAGTGGTCCACCTTACATAGTGGTCCACCTTACAAAGTGGCCCACCTTACATAGTGGTCCACCTTACAAAGTGGTCCACCTTACATAGTGGTCCACCTTACAAAGTGGTCCACCTTACATAGGGGTGCCAGCCTTACAAAATGCCCACCTTACATAGTGGTCCACCTTACAAAGTGGTCCACCTTACAAAGTGGTCCACCTTACAAAGTGGTCCACCTTACATAGTGGTCCACCTTACAAAGTGGCCCACCTTACATAGTGGTCCACCTTACAAAGTGGTCCACCTTACATAGTGGTCCACCTTACAAAGTGGTCCACCTTACATAGTGGTCCACCTTACATAGTGGTCCACCTTACAAAGTGGTCCACCTTACATAGTGGTCCACCTTACAAAGTGGTCCACCTTACATAGTGGTCAACCCAACATAGTAGTCCATCTTACAAAGTGGTCCACCTTACATAGTGGTCCACCTTATAGTAATGTTTACTATACAGACATTGTGGTTCATTTTACTGACAGTGTAGTGACCTTACAAGCGTGAAAATAAATGGTATAAAATACCGATACAATGGAAACATAAACACATATACAGTTTAATGTGATCCTTTATTGACAACGTTTCACCCACACAGTGGGCTTTTTCAAGTCACACACGGATCTACCTGGGGTGGAAGGTACGGGAGTATTTATAGTCCTGGAATCATCGCTTATCTCTGTAACCAACAATTTCAACCAGAACAACGGCTTCTATAACATAGCTGAACCACTCGCCAAGAAACTTCTTCATCGCTATCCCACATAAGAACATAGAACACTGCAGAAGGTCTACTCACAACTTGTCCAATACCCCTGTCAAGCTACCCAAGACTCTATAACCCCGCCCGGTAGATCATCAGATGCAGCATTCTCCACCTGGACCTCAACAATCTTAACCTGAACTATAAATACTCCCGTACCTTCCACCCCAGGTAGATTTGAGTGTGACTTGAAAAATCCCACTGTGTGGGTGAAACGTTGTCAATAAAGGATCACATTAGAACTGCAATATGACCTTACAAGCCAACATGGTGACCTTACAAGCTATATGTGACCTTACAGGCATATAGCTACCTTAAAAGCAATGTGGGACCTTACAGGTCAATACGATTACCTTAGACACATACGTGAACTTACAAGGCAATATGGTGACCTTAGACAACAAATTGGTGACCTTACAGACAAATGGTACCTTACAAGTTAATATGGTGACCTTACAGGCAATATGGTGACCTTAGAAATATGATGACCTTAGAACAATATTTGATCTTACAGGCAATATGTATCTTAGACAATACAAACAATATAGTGACCATACAGGTAATATCGTGACCTTAGACTATAGGGCAATATGTGATCTTACAGGCAATATGGTGACTGGTCTAGACAATTTGGTGACCTTACAGATAATATGGGACCTTACAGCAAATGTGACCTTAGACAATAATATTGACCTTACAGACAATATGGTGATCTTACAGTGCAATATGTTAACCTTACAGGCAATAGGTGACCTTACAGGTAAAATGGTGTTCCTTACAGGCAATATGGTGACTTAAACAATATGGTGACCTTCACAGACTAAATGGTGACCTTACAGTAATATGGTGACACTAGACAATTGGTGACCTTACAGACAGATATGGTGACCTTACAGGCAATATGGTGACGCTTAGACAATATATTGGACCCCATACCGACAAATATGTGATCTTACAGGCAATAAGGTTTACCTTACAGCAATATGGTTACCTTACAGGTAATAATGGGTCCTTACAGGCAATATGGTGACCTTAAAACAACATGGTGACCGTTACAGACTATAAGGTGACCTACAGTAAATATGGGACCAGAGACAATATGGTGACCTGACGACAATATGGTGACCTTACAGGCAATATGGTAACCTTACAGGCAATATGGTCACCTTAGACATAGGGTGACCTACAGTCAATATCGTGACCTTAGACAATACAATACTTACATGGCAATATGGTGACTTTAGAGACAATATGGTGACCTTTCAGACAAAATGCTGACTTTCAGACCATATGGTAAACCTGTCAGAGAAATATTGTGACCTTACAACATGGGGTTAACCTTAACAGACAAAGTTATAACCTCACAGATAATGTTGGTGACCTTACAGACAATGTGGTGACCTACGACAACATGGCAACCTACGAAACATATTGTGACATTACAAAGCATATGGTCACTTTACTGACAAATGTCGATACCTAAAATACAATGTAGTGGCCATACTGTCGAAGTCCGTGACCTAACAGACACCGTGCTTCCATTAACAGACATTCTGATCCAATAACAGACCATTTCTGTCCATTAGCATACATTCTTGGTTCATTATACAATGCGGTCCATCTTTTCATTCAGAGGGGGCCTAGGGGGGGGGTCCCATCTTTCAAACATCCCCCCCCCCAAAATAATTGGGGTCTGTGAAAAACCACTGGAGCTACAATCATAAAACAATCCTGACAAAACATAACCACCAAAATCTTTAGAGAACAAAAATATGAATAGGAAACAAATCATCATTTACAATTTTAATTACATTCCCTTAAAAAACCTTAGTTGAAAATGCCATCATTAACGTCGCATCAACGTACAAGTTCACCGGAAAATATGTTATACGATATGTTTTAAACTGGGTTAATGTAGACACACTAACTGGTTCCATAGAATTAAATGATTTATTATATACAAGTATTGACCACTTGGGGTTCATCTCTTACATTTAGCAGAAATCACGTTCAAATTATTCACCCACTGCTTTTTGCGCAATCTTGTTGGTTTACGATGTTATCACGTATAACGGCCTGTGTATGTACGTGTATAAGTGCGTGAATGTAGGCGTCTGTGTACTTAGAGTATTATTATCCTGTCATATAAGAGAACGACGAAAATTATTTTAAAACTTTAGCGCAGGCTGGGTTACTGAATTTTTCTCTTAGTATGTAAGATGAGACGTAACTCTCGTATACCTTTACTGTATTCTTCTTAAATTATCTGCTCTTTCTTGTGTGTGTCTTAATAATTATTTGTCTTGTAACATTTCATTTTCTGAGGTCGGAACTAATGACTAACCGAAACCAGGGATTCGTGCCGGTGTAAAGATCAGGTGCACTCCAGCAGGCAGCACATCACCTTTGTGCTAGATCACTCGGTTACTGAACCAGAAACAGTAAAATTAGTACATATATGTTACTGCAGGTACAGTAAGTTCATACACAGACCAATGTATAATATTAAGAGAGAGGAATGAAAGAAACAACTCCTTCAACTGTAACAGTGAATGTACTCTAATAAGAACTCAGATGAGGTAGTAATATGGGATATACCTGCTGCTTGTTGGAGAAGCTATGACAAGAAAGAACATTCAGTAAAATGAGGTAAGTGAAATCACCCAGTAACCTTCTGGATATCAACAAATTTTTACATTTATTACTTGGTGTTTACCCCTCCCTCCTTACACAAATGGAGGTTCCAATCTTCATTGAACTTGATTATCTTCCCAATCCTCAAGTGCTGAATAATTGCCAACGGATTCTGCCTTTCTATAATAATAACAATAATATAAATAATAATAATAATAATAATAATAAACATCGACAACCATGCCCAGCCCTTCTAGTACAGGGTAGGTGCTTAAGCAGAGCTTGCAGCTCACACGACTGTCATTCCCCATTAGCCTCCGTTGAGGCGGGGGATGGCAGACCAGAGAGGCCTATCGTTATTTTTTTCTCCCTACGCGAGCCGTGAGGGCGGGAAATGTGGCTAGGCCTGAGGAACAGTTTGGTCCCAAAGATGAGGAGTACTTTGTGCCCTCCTCCCATGGAAAAAAAAAAAAAAAAGACTTAGGTCTCAGACACTCTAAGAGGGAGCCAAGCCGGGCCACCACTTGGAAAAGGCCCAGGCCGGGAGAATACACCGCGAATCATTAATACTAATAATAATAATAATAATAATAATAATAATAATAATAATAATAATAGAGAGGTGGAGTTCAGCACCTGAGATGCCAGTTGGTTACAACTTAAACATTCAAGTTTCGCAAAATCTCTTATACTTTAAACTTTCGCATTTTTTCTGAAATTTTCTACCGTACACATCTACATGCTCAGCATCACCATTCTCAAAAATTAGTGGTCCGGCTGTCCGTAACATCATCCT
>NW_026469549.1:0-12403 GCF_026875155.1 Cherax quadricarinatus
TTTCATTAACACTCACTTGAAAACCCTTGATTCACTGTCACTGACACTTTCATCGCTTTTTAGAGCTATCATTGGGAACAAAAGACCTCCAATCCGCCGAGGAGCGAGGAACTTCTTACCGAGAGGCATGGTAAAAATGGACTGACAACATGGCGTTCCCACAATGCCGCTAGGTCCCAGTTTTTTTTTCACAGGGTGCACACCGCCCACTGAGACCCATTCTCTCCCGTGTAGGCCTACCAGGCCTTTGGCGCTCGATTTGAAGCCGCTGAATTTGTGCGTATAAATACGTCAGAAAACATTGGCTCGTAAGACGTATTTATACGTCGAAACAGTCAAAGGGTTAAAGGCATAGATGAGAGACCACCAAGGCATAGGTAAAGCCTTCTGTCTCTTTGAGACAGCAGATTTCTCATTCATTTAAATAAACTTTGGCAGCAACGAGAATAGGATGGGTGAGCTTCATTACAATTGAGGCAAGAGGGAGGTAGATACAAGAGTATTGGTAGGGTTGGGGGGCACCACAGACTGGGCATTCTGCCAGGGAAACTGCAATATTTCGCTGAATGGCCAAAACACCAGCAATTCTACATGCTGTAGTGTAGGGATCACCTTTCGGACTTGAAACCCAGTGTCTTGCAATATAAACCGAGGAAGAAAGCTCATGGCAGTCAAAAGTTAAACAAGCTACATTACAGGGGAAGCGTCTCCACCCACAGGCAGGTATTACATGTGTGTCCACTTTAGGAATTAGGAGGTCTTGGAGCTAAAGTTGCTCCAGAATGTAAACCACATGTTTGGAAATCATGCTGAACAATGGTATGAGATAAAACCCAACAATACCACTACAAGAATTGAAAGAATGGTGTTTTTGAAATTGTTACAAGAACAGCATCTATGGTGGTAAGGACAGAAAGATCGAAAAGTTTGGCTAGCATTCTGTACTGTGACAGTGCGTGCACCGCTCTTGAAAGCGTGGGAAACAAAATATTTCAACCAACTTGACTTAGAAGTGCCTTGTGATACTCTGATAAAAAAAGATTGTCTGAGGAAGATGTCAGCGCGCAGAGTGAAAAACTTAGTCCACTATGGGACTATGATGCATATTTTGTAAAGGGAGCAGTTGTTGCATTGGTTTTTTTTCTGAGCAGAGAGAAAGGCATTCAAGGCAGTGTCATCAGAGAAAGGTCATGGTCACTTGGATGCAGGACTGGAGGCAGTCTGTTTTGAGGCAGGTAGGTGATCTGAAAACCACCCGCACCATATGGGGAGAAGCTGGAAGCATAGTCAAAGATGTGCGGGGTCAGATGTGTCAAAAGAGTCAAGCCGACCCTTTGGGATCAGGAGCGTACGACAAAATGCCACCCGCAGAAGATACGGGGATTAGAAAGGTCCGAAGGATGGTCTGGTAACAAGGCAGGTTCGTAAGAATGTGCTGCTACAGAAAAGGGCCCAAAAGGAGCAGTTTCATGGATTTGGGGCTCCATGGTTGGGTCTCTCTTTTATTTTTTTTTTTTAGAAAAAAAAATGGAAAGAAAAACAAAAAAAAAAGGGGGGAAATGGAAGGGTAGCTCCTAGGAGTAATGAAAAGGCCAGAAATCACCCATGCGCTTGCTTATTTCAAATCTTACATTACTAATAGGTATCAGTACGTCACCTTTAAAAGACACAGCATCAGCAACCATGGCCACTTGATACGGAGTTCCGCAGGGAGTGCCCTTGGTCCCCTGCTCTTCCTCATATACTCAATGACCTTCCAAACGTATCCACACCTGAAACCCATTCTCTTTGCTGATGACACGACTTATGTCATCTCTCACCCTAATCTTGCCACCCTCAACCCCATTGTGAATGAGGAGCTGATAAAATATCGACTTGGATGACAGCCAAAAAAACTTACGCTTAACACTAACAAAACCTACTATATTATGTTTGGTAGCAGAGCAGGAGATACAAATTAACATTAAGATTGACAACACTCTAATTACCAGAAATAATGGGGGCAAATTCCTAGGCTTATACCTTGACAACAACCTAAAATTTCAGCCCCCATATCCACCCATATAACCAAAAAAGTATCCAAAAACGGTTGGGATCCTCTCCAAGATACCAATACTACGTCCCCGCAAAATGCCCTTCTCACACTTTTACCACTCACTTATTTATCCATACCTCACCTATGCTATTTGTGCTTGGGGATAACTGCAGAAAACCCACCTAAACCCAAATAATAACCCAACAAAAAGCTGCAGTAAGATAATCACTAAATCCCATCCCTGGCAACCACACCCCCCCACTCTTCATAGACCAAAAACTTACTCCAGTTCAGTACATCCACACTTTACTACTGTGCAATCTACATCTACAGGCCTTTTAAACTCTAATATCAACCTTGACCTAAAACACTTTCTGATAGTTGTGACAGAACCCACAGGCATACCCCAGACACAAACATCTCTACGACTTTCCCCGTGTCCGACTAAACCTTTACTAAAATTCATGTATGTCAAAGGCCCCTAAAATCTGGAACTCCCTACCTGAGAACCCCTAGAACTGCAGACACATTTCATCACCTTAAAAACTACCATTAGAAAAACATTTTTATCTCCCTGTACACCCTCAACTAACTACACGAATACCACCTGGTGGTTCACACCTTACACTCACTCACTCATTTGACCATAACAGAAATATTAACCTCAATCTTAAAAAAATGATCCTGTGATACTCCAATACTGAAAATATGTACTGTGCCAAAACAAAAGCATTCACATTGCTAAACTCACAATAGTATTTAGTCACTTAGCCATAATACCAACTTACCTCATAATTTGTAATATTTTACAATTAAGAATAAAACTAAGTCTGCCCGAAATGCCTAGCCCCTGCTAAGCGTTCTAGTGGTACACTCTGTAATCACCCAATTTTACTACATGTAAACCACACAATAACCAAATTTCTGTAAACTCAGCATTGTAATCCTTTAGAGAATAAACTTTGAATTGAATTGAAATTTAAGAGGACCTCAGAGCAGCCAATAGTGCAGATGTGGCATGGAACCTGTGCTGTACCCTACCTTTCATCCCAGTAAACCAGCAAAACCAGGATAGCAACCTCACATCTTTCCAAGCCACCTTGGCGGACAAGAGAAAAGGTGGTCGGATACACACCACAAAGCATACCTCCTTTGGCCGCCCCCCTCCTGGAATTCGAAGGTAGCCTCCAGAGATACACCTTTTTATCGAAAGACACCCGAAGCCTTCCCCCCGGTAGACCCGGAGGGATTGGAAACTCCAGACGATCCAAATTCCAAGGCAAATTACGCTACCATCAAGGTACGGTACCATCAAGGACCTCAATGGAATGGGATGGACCATGGTACCCTTCCTCCAGCCTAGGAACTAGAATGCCTGAGAGAACCCCAAAGGCTGAAAACAGGCAAGGGAAAGAGGAGGGATGGGAAGAAAAGGAGGAATGGGAGAGGAGGGATGGGGAGGATTGGACAGGGAAGGGGAGGATTAAGGGGTAATTAGGTTTGGTTGGAGGAAGATGACTGAAGGGTCCAATTCCTCATCCAATAGTCTCTTCACTGCAGCAAGGAGCATCCCTTGAAGAGGATGCATATATGTAAAATTTCTGCATATAATACATGTTTATGCATGCATATGCATTTTATGTTTTCCATGGGGAAGTGGAACAGAAATCTTCCTCCGTAACCCATGCACGTCGTAAGAGATGACTAAAATGCCGGGAGCAAGGGGCTAGTAACCCTTCTCCTGTATACATTACTAAAGTTAAAAAAGAGAATTTTTTGTTTTTCTTTTTGGGCCACCCTCCCTTTGGGTGGGATATGGCCAGTTTGTTGAAAGAAGAAGAATGCACATGTGTGTCCATGACAACCACCACCAACACACACCCTCCATTACCACCACCGTATAGAAGTGTTGAAAAATTTGAAGCTGACTGGATAAGGCATTCTCAAGTTATAAGCAAAATAAAATAAAGTAAGAGGAAGAAAAAAAATTCAGGCACTTTATTGAAGATAACATTGGGGATACCTAATAAACTATATCTCAGAAGTACCCGTACCAGTTACCAGTTTGTATGACCTCACTACCAACCGTCTGTGTGAATGACTTGTTATTCACTGTTACAGCTGACCCTAGCACGTTCTGAACGCCGCTCACCCTCTTGGAATCATCTCATGAGCCAGTTAAAGGATAGACAGGAAGAGACAGGTCAGGCTTGGTGCCTCCCTATAGTCATCAATATACAACCCTTTCCGCCTACGTGAGTATTATTACCAATCCCGTTTCGGACCCCCCGACATCCTATTTATGTATAACAGAGGGTGGGACACCATATCAAAAATTTTTACATATACCAATATTCAGCTTAAACTGATTTTAATACAATGACAAAACCATCAAAATTAGCCATGATACTAGTACCGTTACCAATAAAATAAAATTTAGCTGATACCCATGATGCCATACACAAATTTCATCAAAATGAGCCAATACCCATCAATACTTTAGCACACCCCTAATAGAGTAACAAATTTAGAATAAAACCCTTCATTTTCATAATCTGTGGAATTTTATTATGACTCACTGCAAAAATGCAACAGAATAATTAAATAATGCAGAATCTTGACAGAATTTGCAGTAGAAATGTTCAAAGTTACTGCTATTTTTTGCTGGTGGCTATCTGCCTTTTTAAGTCCTCACACCACAGATTCTGTATTTACCCATCTCATCTCTCTGTTAACCAGTCACTAATGAAAACCTTGTGAGCCAGGGGGGCCCTAGGAAAAAATATTCATCATTACTGATGATTTGAAGAAATTGAGCATCAACGTAAGATTAATGCTAAAATCCATTCACAGTTTATGGGAAGTTAAAGCTATCAAACAAAAAAAGCTTTGGTGTTTTCCACTAAATTTTCCACATGCTATCATTAAACAAATTTTTTTTTTTTCTCACGAACCATGGTGTGGCTGTTGGTGTATCCAGTACACTCAATTCATTTCTTCTTCACATCAGCCCAACGCGACGGCACCAAATAATATCTGTGTCTTCATCTACACAGCTTTTGAGGGTAGGAAAACTCCATCACCCAAAAATGTAAAAACACATTAAATAAAGATATTCAGTAATTAACGGGTTTTTTTTTCTGAAATCACAAAAAAAAATTACATCATAAACCCGAAAATAGGTGAACCCTTCAATAATGACCAAAAAGGGTAAGTGACAAAGCAGAAAACAATTTGCGTACGGATTTAATTACTGTATTTCGCGCTTTAAGATGCTCGATGCATTAGTTACATCCCCAAATTTTGAAGGTAATAAAACAGAAAAAAGTTAAAAGGGGCCAATACCAAAGTAATATTTACTCCACGAAACCTTTGGTAAATTTTTCATGCAGAAAAAAGTTACGTTTGATTTTTGGGGAGGTCAAAAAATACAAAGGCTGGTGTCACCTGAACCCCCCAATGATCTTCATTTTGAAACTGGTGCAACAGTCCTGGTGGCTGGTTGCTGCTGTGTGCACAATCTATAAGTAGGGGTCCCCGAGCGCATACTTGCTCTTTGTATAACTATTGGGGATAAGCAAAAATGGCTGCTTCAGCTTTTTACCATAAACATATGGTGAATAGATTATGATGCCTAGTAAATAAAGTGAAAATACCCAGCATGTGCCAACTATAGCGTAGTATACGTAGCATTATTTTAAAGTGCCTACTTCAATGACGCTGCTTTGTGCCTTCGGTAGTTTTAGAAATAAACAAGGAAGGTGTTTACTTTTAAGGAGGGAATGTTGTTTTCTGTCAATATTCCAGTACAGTATCATATTTCATAAATAAGCTTGTGCTCAAAATTTTATAAATTTACTCTGTAATTTGAAACTGTGAAGGCTTAATCAGCCCTGTAACAATTCAGTCGTATGTACTCAGGCTGGCTCTTCTCAGGGAAAATTAATGAATAGAAAAAGAAATAATAATTCACAAAGTTAACATTATTTATTAAATCATACATAAAACAACAAAACCGAAAGGTATTCCTTTGATAGGAAAAATGAATAATGGAAATGAAATAAAATAAACATTTGAATCAAAACTAATATCTTCAATGGTGTCTGTTGTTGGGACACTGTTGTTGAACCGGTAGCCGTTGCTGATGATATGGGGAGGGGGGGGAGCAGGTGTTGGTGACAATCCACTGGCTGTTTCTCACAGTTACCAGTGAGTATTCTATACCCGAAGGACAGGAAAGAAGGTTTCTTTACGCTGCAATGCTGTGGAGTTACGTACCTGCAATTTCATACAGGTGCTCCAGGTAGTTCAAACAAAAATGGAGAAGTTCCTGGACATTAGTCCTTCTCCTGTTCTACTCGTTGATTGCCATGTGACCCTCTCTGACTTCCAAGCTGGGAAAGTTAGACAGGTTTCCCACTGCTTAAATAATCACTCTTCATGGTAGTGTATACATATTCAAAAGACTTGGTGATTTTTACAACAGTCAACCTAGAGCAAGGACTGGAAAGGACTAAGTTTATTTTTGGTCAAATGTGAAGCTTTCACAATAAATCCACTTGAATACAAGGCAGGCATGTACTTACAGTAGAGTTGGGAGCTGTGAGTTGTGATTTACTGTGTAACCAGAGCCCACTCGTCACCTTTCGGGGGGGGGGGGGGAGAGGAAGGGGAAGGGATACGGGAGCTAGTCTGACCCTACCTTAACAAGCAGCGGCAGTCAACTATCAATTTCAGGGAGGGGGAGAAAAGGGCGGGGAAAAAACGGGAGCTTGACTTACCCTAACTTAACTAGTAGCCGGCAGACATACTATCAATTTCAGGGAGGGGGGAGAAAAGGCGGGAAAAAGGGAGATTGACTTTACCCTACCTTAACTAGTAGCCGGCAGTGAAACTACTGTTACTATATATATTCCCTCTACACCTATCTATTGAACTTTTCCCTACCACTCCCCCATACCAAGCTTATAGTCAAGGAGTATAAGAATGAATAGGCGTGGAAAATAAGTTCTAACATGTTGATGTCGCGTAAGGCAACAAATCTTCTTACTGACTGTCACGACTATAACCAGTCAGAGAAATAATTGATGAACATTGATATACACAATATGGAACTTAAAAAGCTGGAGTGCAATGTCCACCTAAGAGGCGGATGTTGGTTCCCTTAAAAGTTTCTAGGTTATCAAAGTTTGTGGTCGTTTCTAAAATGAATTCTTTTCCAACAAAGAAAATTTAAGTTTGGAGGATACCCCACACTAGGCTAAACATTCCTTTCTATTGGGGATATCTTGTTTCTGCGGAAGGAGTTTCCGGCTTAGGAAGCATACAGGGAAGGGAGTACATCATGGTATTGTAGTAAACACCGCACTAAGCCAGTATTGGAGGCATCAGTTCTCAAACAAAATGTTATAGTAATATCTGGTTCATTAATTACAGGGTTCTTTCGAAAAGATACTTATAATCTCACTTAAACTTTTCCCGAGCTACGTCGGGAAAGTTCAAGAGGTTCCTTCTCCAGACTTTTTAGAATTCGATAAGATGCTGTTAAGATCAGCAAGATTCGGGATAAACCGTGCATAAAATTTACAAAACCAAGAAAAACTACGCATGGTTTCTTGGTTTTGGGGAATTAAATTCTAATAAAGCTTTGTCTTACTGGGGAGAGGCTGCAGAGAGTTATTAGAAAGTATCAGTCCAAGTATCTAATCATGTTATACCCAAGGAAGCAATATCTTCGGCTTGGCAGTGAGGCCATGTTGAGCGTATCTACGCAAAACTGATGTTAATGTTTGGATTGTTCGCCCCACGCCTATCGAGTCATTACGTAAATGTTATCAAATAACTGAAAACATTTGGCATATTACCCAAGACCCTTTCTCATCAGTCTCACGTAGGTTAGCACAGGCGAGTTAACAAATCGAAGGGATAGTTCTATTACTGCATCAGTCCTGGTGTGTAGGGATAGCGGTGTTACTGCTTAGAAGGAAGGATCAAATTACTTGATGATATGCCTGCGCAATATCAATCTCTGAAAGAAGGAAGCGTCATAAAATTTGTGTAGATAGCTATCTATTAAGGGCATTAGGCTCAGCATCCACGAGTTATTGCATTAAGGCTCTGAAGTCAATAGCAAGGTCTATATGATTATCCTCCTTCTTAACCATGACTTCTGTGAACAATTATGGAAAGATACTGAAGGTTCAATGATCTTTAGTTTTAATATTTGTCTACCTCTCGGTCAAATGCACTCCTAAGGTGAACTGGAAACTGGGTATAATTTTCCGTTTTGATAGGATTGTCCGTCACTAATTCAATCTTATGGACTACCGTGGAGGTTAACACCTGGAATATCTGTAAAGAAGTCTGAATAGTTACTTCACACAACACATTGAAGTAGTTCATGTTCTCTTATGATCATCCAAAGGATTCCATTAATATTAATGGTGGTTGCGGAAGTCCGAGTGGTCAAGAGTCACCAGTCAGTAGAACCCCAAAAAACTTCTTCATCATAGTTCTAAAGTTAAGGTGTCACTTTCGCACACTTTACATTCTTCTGTTGTCTTATCAAGTTCGTGTGGAAAAACTAAGTCAAAGTTATTAAGGCAGTTAACCGAATTTCTTCGGTAATATTTCTTAAGGATGTTGATATGATAAAGCTTAGGTTTCCCCTTGACTTCTATGAGGTAGTCAACTTTCCCACAAATTTTTAATACTTTATATGGACCTTTCCATGCTACTAATAATTTATTTGACTTGATAGGCAAAAGTACAAGAACTTCATCCCTACTTTAAAACTTCTCCTCTGACTTTTGGAGTCAAAATAGGTTTTGTACTGGTCCATTGACAAGCTTAGGTTTTTCGAAACTATGTCAGAGGTCTCCTCAAGTTTGGATCTAAGGTCAAGGAGAAACTGGTAAGAAGACTGAACCTCAGCATTTACCTCCTCATTAGTCCATAAGTCATGAAGGATGGACAGTGGACCTCTGGCCTGTCTACCATAGAGAAGTTCAAAAGGTGAAAACCCCAAAGAGTCACTGGGAACTTCCCTCATGGCAAACAAAGCACAGGGTAGGTAACGATGCCACTCCTTAGGTTTAAGGGAGCAAAGTTTCCTTAAAATGGACTTGAGAATCGAATGCTGGCTGCTCAATCCTCCCATTACAGCTGGGATGATAGGGTGTGGTGAAGAGAGGCTTCACTCCCAGAAGTTGGTATAGATGTTGCATTAAGTCAGATGTGAATTGTGTCCCACGGTCAGACAAAATTTCTCTAGGGATGCCCACTCTGGAGAAGATGGACAAAAGGGCTTCAGCCACCTCTGTAGTAGTTATGGTCTTTAAGGGTATGGCTTCAGGGAAACTCGAAGCATAATCAACAATGTTAATATATATCTATGTCCCCCAGATGAAAGTGGAGATAAAGGACCAACGATGTCAATAGCTACTCTTTCAAACGGTACCGTAAAGATAGGCATTTTGACCATAGGTACTCGCCTGGTACCTCGGGAGATGACAGTTGGCAAACTTTACACGATCTACAATAAGTAGTGACATCTGAGGACATTTTAGGCCAAAAATAGGTTTCCCTAATTTTATTTAAGGTTTTACGATGCGAGAAATGTCCGGCCACTGGCAGGTCATGAGCCATTTTAAGAACAGTCTCTCTGCATTGACTTGGAACAACTAAGATGGAATAGTCTGTCTCATCTGAATTTAATTTGAATACTGACTTGTACAAGATACCTTTTATATATTCAAATTATATGAAAAGTTTTTCCTTTGGATAACTTGATTTTGTTTAGCGGCATTATGGCAATTCTGAAGAGAAGGGCAATTACGTTGTAAATTGACAAAGGAGTCCTTCGATATGTCTAAAGGCTTAAAGTCAGGGAAAATCAAAGGATGGACAGTAGGAGAAGCCTGGGCTTTGGTCTGAGCCCTAGTCAAGACATTTATGGTATCGGAGGTGATATCTTCACTTTCATCTAACAAGTGAACTTGTGATCCTACTTCCTCGCTTTCGAGAGTAGCATCACTGGTTTTTAATCCCACATGAATCTCGCGAGACATTGTCTCATCTGAACTTTCGAGGGGCTTCTCTGACTCTACAGGAAGAGGATCTGAAACACTTATGTCCATCTTTGGTGATGAAAGGTCAACCTCAGAAGGAAGAATGGCACCTTTTACATTACCTATTAGTACGGAGCAAGAAGTGATGGGAGCTAGTACGGCTTCAGACCAACCTGTGAACCATTTAGACCTAATGTAACAACGGATGGTAGGAAAAGTGTCTGTACGGCCCAAGTAGTCTGAAAGTATAGCAGAGGAATGAGTTTCTTTAAGATTAGGGAACAGCTTATCAGAAATGACTATACATGTGCATCCAGTGTCTCGTAAAATGGTAGATACATTAAGTCCATTAACTGTTCCTGAACAGAAGGGTGCTTGGTCATTACAGTCTTTAAAACATCTTCCAACTTTTTGGACCTTCTTAGAAGGACAATCTGGACGTTTATGTCCCTTAACACCACACAAATGACAAACAGGAATAAAAGAAGTCATTTTACTTTCCACTAGAGGCTTTGATTTCTTAAGGTCTGATGAACCCTTGCCCTTAGGGTTCGATCCCTTTAGGTCTTTATAGGAATTGTGAGCCTCAGCATACAGGTCAGCAGCCTCAGCAACTTCCTCAGCTTTAATCAGGTTACGTTCTCTAATGAATGTTCGTATCTGGTGAGGAAGAGCTGTCAGGAACTGGTCAGCAACCATGAAGTCTCTAAGAGATTCATAACTGTGATCAATTCCTGAACTCTCTATCCAAAAGTCGAACAAACGAAAGAGTGTTACCTGTAACTGCTTGAAAGTTCTGGCCAGGCTGTAAGGTGGCATACCTGAAATCTTTCCTGTAAGAATTAGTGGATTTTTTGATATGCTTTAAGGATTGCCTTCTTAGTAGGTTATAATTACATATGATATCCTGACAAAGTTGCATAGATATTCAAAGGCTGTACCAGAAAATAACATTCCTAACCTGGTAGCCCAGGTGTCAGCAGGCCATTCACAGAGGGTAGCGGTATTTTCAAACCTGATAATGTAAGAAGTTATGTCTTCCCCCTCTGTGAAGGGAGGTAAATTAGGTGTTGGAATATGTGCATGCTGCAGATTTTCAATTACCTTCCTTATTGTTGTTGTGTAAAAGTTACTTTTTTTCTCTAATTCAAGGCGAGATTTTCAACCTTTCTCTATTAACCTTTTTCCCGCTCTTTCTCAAGTTCTTTTAAATTTAACTTTTTCACGTACTCTAGCTCTTTCCTCACGATCAAGTCTTTTCACGCTCTTTTTGTCTTCTCGCTCTCTTTTCTGTCTTTCTGGATTTCTCTCTCAATTCTCTCTTCTCCTTTTTCTCTTCTCTTTCGATTCTCTCTCTCTCCTTTCTTCTCTTTTTTCTTTCCTTTTCTTCTTTTTCCCCTTCTCTTCTTCCTCTCAATTCTCTCTCTTTCAAGTCTTTCCTGGATCTTACCCACTAATGAAAGATTCTAAATTTTTCCCTTTTAAATTCCTAACTTACTTCCAGCATTCATCCAAAACTGGTATTCATCCATGCTTGCAAGAATAACTTAAACTATCAGGGGAAATGAAACGGGTATTAAAGAAAACGGAGGGTTCAATTCCTGCTCCGCTCAAACTGTAAATAAACCAGAGGGCTCGATCCCTGCTTCAATTAAACAATATGTAATAACGAAAACGAAGGGTTCTATGCCGGCTCTGAGCAAACAGTAAGTAGAATGGGGTCCCTTGACCATCCAATCTTCTCACCAACAAATCAAGAGTGTCCTATGACAGTTCCCTTGATACAATAAAGAGCTCAATGAAACAAGTTTCACTGGAAAATTTTCGGGTCCCTAGAGTCTAATCCTCCAAAGTTTTTTCAAGCTCCAAAAAAGGTGCAGAATTAAATTTTATCCTGCCTACTTGACTTACAATAAATTGAGACTATAACAATCACCAAATCTTTCAAATACCTGTACCGGGAGTCCTACCATAGAGAATGATTACTCATGGCTGGTGGTAACCGTCTGTGGTATGCGGCCGTTGAAGTTCCAATGGTAGATTCGAGATGGAGTTGAATCTTGATTCAGTAGCGTTAATCCTGGCAAGGTCGCCACTTGTGAAGGCTTACTCAGCCCTGTAACAACTTCAGACAGTATTACTCAGGCTGGCTCCTCCTCAGGAAAATTAATGAATAGAAAAAGAAATAATAATTCACAAAGATAAACACTATTTATTAAATCAAAAATAAAACAACAAAAAATGAAAATATTCCTATTTGAAAAAAAAAATGAAAAAAAAATGAATAAAAATAACATTT
>NW_026469550.1:0-15000 GCF_026875155.1 Cherax quadricarinatus
TGTGGGGGTAGGATATGGTGTGTGTTGTGTATTGTTAGTGGGTGTGGGGAAGTGATAGTTGTGTGTGTGTTTATTGTTGTGGTGTGTGGTGTTTGTTAGTGGTGTGTGTGGTATGATAGTGGTGTGTGTGTGTGTATTGTTATGGTGTGTTGGTAGTGATAGTGGTGTGTGTGTGTGTATTGTTTTGTGGTGTGTTTTGGTAGTGATAGTGGTGTGTGTGTGTGTATTGTTAGTGGGTGTGTGGTAGTGATAGGTGTGTGTGTGTGTGTGTATTGTTTTGTAGTGTGTGGTAGTGATAGTGGTGTGTGTGTGTGTGTGTGTATTGTTAGTAGTGTGTGGTAGTGATAGGGTGTGTGTGTGTGTGTGTGTATTGTTAGTAGTGTGTGGTAGTGATAGTGGTGTGTGTGTGTGTGTGTGTATTGTTAGTGGTGTGTGTGGTAGTGATAGTGGTGTGTGTGTGTGTATTGTTAGTGGTGTGTGTGTAGTGATAGTGGTGTGTGTGTGTGTGTGTATTGTTAGTAGTGTGTGGTAGTGATAGTGGTGTTGTGTGTGTGTGTGTATTGTTAGTAGTGTGTGGTAGTGATAGTGGTGTGTGTGTGTTGTGTGTGTATTGTTAGTGGTGTGTGTGGTAGTGATAGTGGTGGTGTGTGTGTATTGTTAGTGGTGTGTGTGGTTTTAGGGGGGGGGGGTGGGGTAGTTTTGGGGGGTTGGTTGTGATGTGGTGGTGTGGATGTTTTAAAATGGGTTGGGGGGATGAGGTGGTGTGTTTATTGTTAGTGGTGTTTGGGTGGTGATGATTGTTTTGTGTTGTTTGGTTGTATTGGGGGGGGATGGTTTTTGATGGTGGTGTGTTTTTGTTATGTGTATTTTAGTTTTTTTGGGTGGGTTGGTTTTGTGTTTTTATTGTTAGTGGTGTGGGTGGGGATGTGATTTGTTGCGTTATTTTATTTGTTTTGTATTTGTGTGTTTGTATTGTTATGTTTTGTGATGGTGTATATATATTTGTATTGTTAGTGGTTGTTGGGGATGAATGTTAAATTGGGGGATTTGTTTTTTTTGTTGTAATGGTATTTGTGGTTAAATGGTGTTGTGTTGGTTGGTTGGTGTTTGTTGTAATTTTAATTATTAGTGTAGTTTGATTGTGGGGGGAATGTTGGGTGTTATGGTTGTGTGTGAATGTTGAATTGTTAGGTAGTGGGTAATGGTGGGGTGGTTTATTTATATTTATTATTTTATATATTTTTTGGTGGAATGTTTGTGTTGTTTATTGTTATGTTGGGTTGGTGACCGGTTTGTTGGTTTTGTTGTTTTTTATTTATGTTTATTTATTTGGGGTAGTTATCTGTTAGTGGTTGTGATATGTTGGTGTTTGTATTGTTAGTTTTTATGGTTAACTGTAATTTGGTGTATTTTTATTGTGGTTATATTTATTTTTTTAGCGTTTTTGTTTTTTTGATGGTGGGTTTGTTATTTTATTTTTAAATTTTGTTGGGCATGGTTTTTCTTTTATTTATGTTGTTTGATATTTTTTTTTTGTCCAGGGTATTTTTTTGTGTATTATTTATGTATTTTATTCTTGGTCTTAGTGGTTTTGGGATCTTTTATTTTATTGGCCTATATTTTGGTGTTGTATATTAATTGGGTTTTTGTATATTTTTTATTTTAGTGTTGTTGTATTTCATATATTTTATCTTATGTTTTATTGTAGTTTAATGAGTGTTTGTATTTTTTTTATTTTAATTTTTTTTATATTTTTTCCCTTGTTATTTTAGTTTTTTATTGTTTTTTGTTATTGTTATTTGAGTTTTTTGTGATATGTGTTCTAATTTAATTTTATAGTTTTTATATATTCTTTTATTTTATGTTGATTTATGTGGTGATTGTAATTGTTATGGTATCACCTTATATTTATTTGTGTTATTAATATATGTTATGTTTGTGTGTGTCTAAATTTGGTTTATGTTGTTTTTATGCTTTTATTTTTTAAGTGTTTTTAGCTGGTTTGGTTTTTTGGGGTTGGTGTTGTTATACCCCCCCCCCCGCCGGTAGAACCCGCGGTCAACGATCTCAAACCCGCCCGTCGCGTAGCCACTAGACCCCTAGCCACAATAAGATTCATCCAAAGGTATATTTCTAACACCATAGGAAAGTTAGCACAGGCACACGTGACCACAAATGCAAGTTTTACAGACGAAACTCCACTAGCGTGGCCGTGACGAACTCTACCAAGTCCCTTTACTGCCGTCAACATGACTCAATAAATCGTAATGACAAAGATTGCAAATAAACCATACTGGTTTTTTTGCAATCGTGTCATTACGATTTCTTGAGTCATGTGTGTGTGTGTGTGTGGGGTTTGTGGTGTGTGTGTGTTGGGGTTGTGTTGTGTAAATTATTGTGGGTGGTGTTTTGTGTGTTGTGTGTGTGTGTGTGTGTGTGTGTGTGATTATTAGTGGTGTGTGTGTGTGTGTGTGTGTGTTGGTGTGTGTGTGTGTGGTGTGTGTTGTGTTGTGTTGTGTGTTATTTTGTGTGTGTGGGGTGGGTGGGGTTTTTGGGAGTGGTGTGGGGTGGTGGCGGTGGGGTGGTATGTTGTCTTGGAAGTGTGTGTGGTTTTTTGGTGGTGTGTTTTTTAATTATTAGTGGTGTGTCGTTGTGGTGGTGTGTGTGTATTATTAGTGGTTTGCGGTGGTGTGGTGGTGGTGTGTGTCTGGTATGGTGTGTGGGGCTGGTGCTGGTGGTGCCGGTAAATGTGGTGCTGGTGGGTTTTGTTGGTGCTGATTCCCGGTGCCGTGTAGTGTTTGGTGGTGGTGCCTCTCGTAGTACTGGCAGATGTGCTGGTGATGGTACGGGTGGGGCTTGTGGTGGTGCTGGTGCTGGTGCTGGGGCGGCGGTGCTGGGGCTGGTGCTGGTGTGCGGCGGTGCTGGTATTGGTGCTGTGGTGCTGGTTTGGTGAGGTGTGGTGCTGGTTGGGTTGGGTTGTGCTGGTTTTTTTGGTTGGTGACGGGGTGGTGGCGGTACTGGTTTGGGGGTGCTGGTTCTGATGGTGAATTTTCAGCTTTAACGTCACTCTGCCGTCATATCCATCTCTTCACAAGTCTGACACTTTAAAAGTGTTTTCCCAAAGACGATTTTCTCCATGTTTGTGGTCCCATGTGTGAGCCCTTCATTGTTGGGGTCCCATGTGTGAGTCTTCATGGTTGTGGCCCCATGTGTGATCTTCATTGTTGTGGTCCCATGTGTGAGTCTTCATGGTTGTGGCCCCAAATGTGTGAGTCTTCATTGTTGTGGTCCCATGTTGAGTCTTCATGGTTGTGGCCCCCCCCCCATGTTGGAGTCTTCATTGTTGGGGTTCCCATGTGTGAGTCTTCATGGTTGTGGTCCCATGTGTGAGTCTTCATGGTTGTGGTCCCATGTGTGAGTCTTCATGGTTTGGTCCCATGTGTGAGTCTTCATTTTTTGTGGTTTCCCATGTGTGAGTTTCATGGTTGTGGTCCCATGTGTGAGTACACAATTTTACTGTTTTCCATTACGAATCCATTGTAAGGATACCTCATTATCAGACCAAATTCAGTGTCGCTAATATTTATCTCCTGCAACTTATTTTTTATATAATTAGCTAATTTGACACCTACATAAATGACTGTTAATTCCAACTGAGGTAAGGTACATTGATTTAATTGGAGACACTTTAGCCTTAGACATAACAAGAGAAATAACACTACAAACATTAAAGGGTAAGCAACTGCTCCATATGCCAATTTTGAAGCATCACAAAAAATTGGAGCACATTTTTCCCATTTGGATTGGCCATCTGGTGTGGAACTCCAACATTGGAATTTTCTCATAATCACCAATTAATTCATTCCCCCCTTTGTTAATTAATTCCCTCAGGTAGAATTTCATCCCAAGCACTTTAAGCTTCCATGCTTCCTGTATTATAATTTCCCTCTTATAATAAGGGGTGACACTAAACCTAGTGGATCAAAACATTTGGAAACTTCAGCAAGAAAAAAACTCTCTTAGTTAATTTATTTGGCATACTGTAATTATTAGTTTTAACATTAACAAATCTCTCTCAGTATCCCAAGTTAATCCCAGTACATTACTACATTTTGGCACTTCATCTCCCAGGGAAATTCTTTACTTATTTTGTCCTTTATTTGGGACGAATTACTTTTTTCCATTCCCTCAGAGGCATATTTTGCATTTTCCATTATTTTATTAGCCTCCCCCATAAAGTCATTAACAGTTCCTCTTCAGTTGACATCACACCCAGGAAATTGTCCACATAAAATTGTTTGCTCATTACTTTACTCAATGGACTTTCCATATGTTTAAGGTGTGCATTTATCGTCGCTTCAAGTGGGAACGGACTGGATGTAGCCCCAAATAATACGCTCCTAAAGTGGAAGGGGTTTTCGAGGCTAAGTGGGTCACTAGGATTCTCAGGCCTTAAGAAGCGGGTACAATCCCGGTCAGCCTCTTGTAAACCCACTCTTAGGAAAGCTTTACTTATGTCAGCCGTAATGGCATAATTCTTTACTCTGAAATTTAATAAGAATTTCCTAATTTTTGTCAAACGACGGACCTTCATCAAACATCATTTAAACTAGGTACATTTTTGTTACTCCCTGCCACTACAAAAAAAACCCACAATCCTCAGGGGAGTGGTCTTAGAATCCTTCTTCCTCCGTGAGGGGCAAATAGACCATAAATTTTGGCTTGCTCAGAGGTACCTCTTCTATAAATTTTATTAATTAACTGCTCAGCAATTTATACATTATAGGCAATTAACAATTCTGGTGTTTTTTACTCAGTTCGCGGAGCTGAGCCTTTAAATGTCCATATGCCATTCTGCAATTAGTGGGCAATTCTGGATGGTTCAGTCCTCCACGGAAGTCGTACCCAGTATTGTCCAGATTCAAATTTACATCTTTTCAGGTATTGTTCTTGAGTAAAAGATTCGTCTGGACTTTCTTCATTTTCATTTATTCCAATGCTGTCAATTCCCACAATTTTTGCACTGACTCAACACCATTCTCTATGGAAGAATTATACTGGGGCAACGACTTCATGAGTAAGACACAGTTATGGTATTTTTAGTTTCCTCTAGTCATGAATTATTAAATTTCGAGGGAAACCTACCATACATTACATGGCCTCCTGGCAGTCTTCAAAAGGTGACACCACATTTTTTTTACCCTAAAAACCCCTTTACAAAGGAGGCATAATAGTCTCTACTATCAAAATATTTTTTTGGGACATCAGAATCATCACTTACCCCAAAAGGGGCTAAATTTACATTATGTGAAAGGTCTTTCTGTATTTTACTAAGCCCTACGTAGATATTTTCCCCTGTAGGGCTATCTACAATTACGCATTAACACGTTTTTTCTCATTCCCAACCTGACAGTTACATAAAACAGGTCATACAATTGAGCCCTTTTAAACTGAAAGAAAACCAGATAATTTTAAAAATTGTGGGAAACTCCCATCTGTACTTTCATACCATCAAAACATTTAGTTTTAAAGAAAATACGTTGGATCCCTGGTCTAATAATGGGAGTTACATTTTTATTTATGCCTTTTATTTATCAACTTTTACCTGTAACACAGGTAAGGCACTTCAGCAAAACCATCATTATTAACATTAGCAGCAATTTTTTACATTAGCTACTGTTGTGTCAGGATTGTCAACATTATCATTATTATCAACATATCATATAGACCTTTACACATGACTATATGGTGTCTTCCTTTGTTTACATTGATAACAGAAGTTTAATTGGCATAACAATCCTTTACATTGTGATTACCTAAACATCTGATATCTTCAAGTTCCTCCAATCTTTCAACTTTATCATTTTCCCTGAATGTATGCATTGGGAATTTTTTGATAAAAAGAGTACCCTTGCCGAAAAGACAATCTCTCCTTTCTTTGACTGGTTCTTATTAACTGGGCTACTCTTAGGAGGGTACTTATTCTTCTTACCTTGTGGAGAATCATTATTTCTGATTCATGCTCCTTGATATGTCCCTATGTAACTCCTTTTAGGAAATGAATTTTGATTATTAACATTGGGATAATTTTTTCCCCTTTGTGAAACTTGACAGATACCTCAGAGTTATTATGTGTTGCATCTTTAAAAATGAGTTGTGGGCTGGTCTGCAACTGAACAATTAATTCTTGTAGACCTAGTTTTATTTCCTCCAACCAAAAACCCTTGTGATATTTATTCAAAAACCATTCAGTGTTTTACAGCTTAATTTTATTCTGTACAATGGAAAATCAATAACCAGTCGATCCCCTTCAGATTATATTTTTTTAAATTAAAGTTTGAGAGTGCTCTCCAGTTTAACTCTAAACTGCTGTAAACCTTTGTAAGTGTGGATCTGGGGGTTTAAATTAACAATGATATTCACTAGATCCCAAACCCACTTTGTTCTATATTACCATAAGTGAACTTCAACAAGTCAACTGCTTCCTTGTAAGAGTCATTTACATTGGGAAAGGCTTGTTTTGAGTATGTGAGCATCTCCTCTTATCTGTCCTTTGAGTAAAATAATTTAGTTACACAGGCTAGGTCAATCCTGTCATGCACAGCTGCTTTAAAAATTGGGCCAAAATTCCTCCAATTTTCTCCAGGGGTTTAAACACAGGCAACACAATTCTGGAGTTTTGGCAAAGACATATTTTTTTGGAGCAGACTGACCAACTGCCTGGTTACACATTTTAATTTATTCAAGGTCTGACTTTTACAAGAAAGAATCTTTTCCTCTAATTCATAATACTGATCTACTTCAGTCTCATCTACACAGTTTACTAACAAATCTCCTTCATATTTTTTTGTAATATAATTTGTATGAATCATATCTAAATTTCCTAAAGCATTTAAATACAAATTTTTTAAACAAACAGTATTCACAGTTTCTTGTTCATTAATTCCAAACATTTATTATAAGCTTTTGTTACATGCCTCTTCCTAGCTTGCAGAGATGCTTAATTTGCTTATATTCCCCTAATGTTTGTCTTCTACATCAATTTCCTCAATTTCAAGCATGATGCAATGTATTTAAAATTTAACTTAATAACACTGATTATGTACTAAAAATTATGCCTTTTTAAAGGTAAAAGTACAACTTACCTTTAAATAAATTCTATACTTAGAGCTACAATTACATGTAAAAAAATTAATAAAATTTTAATACACAAATTTTTATGTTAGTACACTTACTTAAGCAATACACATGTAAAAAATTATATATAAATTTTAAACGTACATAAAAACAAACCTTTACCACCTTAGCTATCAAAATTATTATACAAATAATAAATCTTGCCAGAATTTGGCATAGCAAAATAAAATTAAACACATAATATAATAGAACACTTCCTATCAATTACACATACACTGATATAAATCTTGGCAAATGTCTTTCAAATTAATATTAACAAATAATACAAAACTAGCCAACTTGACTTAATCAAAATTTAAAATTGAAATAATTATATCAACAAAACATTAAAAAAAATTGTGAACTTAATATCCACCTCCTTTTGTCATTTCACAATAATTAATAAGTAATTAACCAATTAATGACTTCACAATTTACATCCGGTTCGAAGGCCAAGGGAAATTTAAATGTGGAAAAATTGCATTTAGCTGAATGTATAAATTTATATACATAACAGTAAATGAACAAAGATAATTATTAATTTATCAGTTAGACAAGTAGGAATTTGGGACACCTAGGTCGCAAAAAATGTCCCCCTTCGATACCTACCACTGTCATATCCACAAGTTGCTCTGGACCTATTAATTACCAATGAAATATGTATAACCAGGAATACTGGTAAATATATAAATTTTGTGGACTGTATATTAAAAATAATAAATGCTTATATATATATACACAATTACATAACAGAAGGAAAATATATCTTAATATCACTCACCAATTTGACTGGATATTAAGTTGTATCATACTCAGAAAAACCTCACTCTAACTAAATTTATGAAAACACTGGCCAGAATTATACACAAATCTAGAGAGCTTATCTGAGGTTCCTGGAGCTGTCTTGTCCAGTCGTCTGATATCTCAAGTTATGCAGGAATGCATGTCCAACAATTTCGCCTCCTATTTGAGAGGTGTCACCAAATTTTAACCTCTACAGCAAGAAAATTCGTTCCCATTACACTAACGTTGTATCCAATTCAAAACCAAGATGGCGAGTCTCGTCTGCGCAGACGCAGGCTTTCCGTTTTCTATGACATAAATATTATTAAATACAGTATGGCCATCTATTTACATATAAGTACTGAATTTCTGGAAAATATATACAGTATTTTCCACAGTCTATGTACGAGTCTTCATGGTTGTTCGTCTATGTGTGAGTCTTCATGGTTGTCGTCTATGTGTGAGTCTTCATGGTTGTGGTCCCTTGTGAGAGTCTTCATGGTTTTGGTCCCATGTGTGAGTCTTCATGGTTGTGGTCCCATGTGTGAGTCGTCATTGCTGTGGTTCCATGTGTGAGTCTTCATGATTGTGGTTCCATGTGTGAGTTTTCATGGTTGTGGTCCCATTTGTGAGTCTTCATGGTTGTGGTTCCATGTGTGAGTCTTCATGATTGTGGTTCCATGTGTGAGTTTTCATGGTTGTGGTCCTTGTGTGAGTCTTCATGGTTGTGGTCCCATGTGTGAGTCTTCATGGTTGTGGGTCCCATGTGTGAGTCGTCATTGTTGTGGTTTTATGTGTGAGTCTTCATGGTTGTGGTCCCATGTGTGAGTTTTCATGGTTGTGGTCCCATGTGTGAGTTTTCATGGTTGTGGTCCCATGTGTGAGTTTTCATGTTGTGGTCCCATGTGTGAGTTTTCATGGTTGTGGTCCCATGTGTGAGTTTTCATGGTTGTGGTCCCATGTGTGAGTTTTCATGGTTGTGGTCCCATGCGTGAGTCTTCATGATTGGGTTTTCCATGTGTGAGTTTTCATGGTTGGGCCCCCAGTGTGAGTTTTCAGGGTTGGGGTCCGATGTGTAGTTTCATGATTGTGTTTCATGTGTGAGTCTTCAGGGTTGTCGTCTATGTGTGAGTCTTCAGGGTTTTGGGGTCCCATGTGTGTCTTCTGGTTGTGGTCCCATGTGTGAGTCTTCAGGGTATGATCTATGTGTGAGTCTTCATGGTAGTGATCCATGGTGAGTTTTCATGGTAGTGATCTATGTGTGAGCCCTTCATGGTAGTGATCCCATGTGTGAGTTTCATGGAAATTGATCTATGTGTGATCTTCATGGTATGATCCCATGTGTGAGTCTTCAGGAGTGATCTATGTGTGAGTCTTCATGGTTGTGGCCCCATGTGTGATTTTTTCATGGTTTGTGGTCCCATGTGTGAGTCTTCATGCTTTTGATCTATGTGTGAGTTTTCATGGTTGTGTTCTATGTGTGAGTCTTCATGGTAGTGATCCCATGTGTGAGTCTTCAGGGTAGTGATCCCATGTGTAGTCTTCATGGTTGTGGTCCCATGCGTGAGTTTTTCATGGTTGGGGTCCCATGGGTGAGTCTTCAGGGTTTTGTGGTCCCATGTGAAAAGTCTTCAGGGTTGTGGTTCCATGTGTGAGTCTTTATGGTTGTGGTCCTCATGTGTGTCTTCGTGGTTGTGGTCCCATGTGAGAGTCTCGTGGTTGTGGTTCCTTTGGGGAGTCTTCATGGTTGTGGTCCCATGTGAGAGTCTTTATGGTGTGGTCCCATGTTGAGTCTTCTTGTTTGTGGTTCCATGTGTGAGTCTTCATGGTTGTGGTCCCATGGTGAGTCTTCATGGTTGTGGCCCATGTGTGAGTCTCATGGTTGTGGTCCCCATGTTGAGCCCTTCATGTTTGTGGTTCCATGTGTGAGTCTTCATGGTTGTGGTTTTATGTGTGAGTCTTCATGGTTGTGGTCCCATGTGTGAGTCTTCATGGTTGTGGTCCCATGTGAGAGTCTTCATGTTGTGGTCCCATGTGAGAGTCTTCATGGTTGTGGTTCCATGTGTGAGCCCTTTAGGGTTGGGGTCCCCTTTTGTGAGTCTTCGTGGTTGTGGTCCCATGTGAGAGTCTTCATGGTTGTGGCCCCATGTGTGAGTCTTCATGGTTGTGGTCCCATGTGAAGTCTTTATGGTTGTGGTCCCATTTGAGTCTTCAGTTTTGTGGTTCCATGTGTGAGTCTTCATGGTTGTGGTCCCATGTGTGAGTCTTCATGGTTGTGGTCCCCTGTGTAGTCTTCTTTGGTTGTGGTCCCATGTGTGAGTCTTCATGTTTGTGATTCCATGTGTGAGTTTTCATGGTTGTGGTTCCATGTGTGAGTCTTCATGTTGTGGTCCCATGTGTGAGTCTTCAGGGTTGTGGTCCCATGTGTGAGTCTTCATGTTTGGGGTTTTCCATGTGTGAGTCTTCATGGTTGTGGTCCCATGTGTGAGTCTTCATGTTGTGGTCCCATGTGTGGTTTTCATGGTTTTTGGTCCCATGTGTGAGTCTTATGGTTGTGGTCCCGATGTGTGAGTCTTCATGGTTTTTGGCCCATTGTGAGTTTTCATGTTGTGTTCCATGTGTGAGTCTTCATGGTTGTGGTTCCATGTGTGAGTCTTCATGGTTGTGGTCCCATTTGTGAGTCTTCATGGTTGTGGTCCCATGTGAGAGTCTTTATGGTTGTGGTCCCATTTTGTGAGCCCTTCATGGTTGTGGTCCCATGTGAGAGTCTTCATGGTTGTGGTCCCATGTGTGATCTTCATGGTTGTGGTCCCATGTGAGAGTCTTCATGGTTGTGGTCCCATATGGATCTTCATGGTTGTGGTCCCATGTAGAGTCTTCATGGTTTGGCCCCATGTGTGATTTCTTCATGTTTGTGTTCCATGTGTGAGTCTTCATGGTTGTGGTCCCATGTGTAGTCATCAGGGTTGTGGTCCCATGTGTGAGTCTTCATGGTTGTGTGCCCCCATGTGTGAGTCTTCATTTTTTTTGGTTCCATGTGTGAGTCTTCAGGGTTGTGGTCCCATGTGTGAGTCTTCATGGTTGTGGTCCCATGGGTGAGTCTCCATGGTTGTGGTCCCATGTGAGAGTCTTTCATGGTTGCTGGTCCCATGTGTGATCTTCATGGTTGTGGTCCCATGTGAGAGTCTTCATGGTTGTGGTCCCATGTGTGAGTCTTCATGGTTTTGGGGGTCCCATGTGAAGTCTTCATGGTTGTGGTCCCAGTGTGAGTCTTCAGGGTTGTGGTCCCAGTGAGAGTCTTCATGTTTGGGGTCCCATGTGTGAAGTCTTCATGTTTGTGGTTCCATGTGTGAGTCTTCATGTTGGGGTTTTCCATGTGTGAGTCTTCATGGTTTGGGTCCCATGTGTGAGTTTTCAGGGTTGTGGTCCCATGTGAGAGTCTTCATGTTTGTGGTTTCCATGTGTGAGTCTTCATGGTTGTGGTTCCATGTGTGAGTCTTCATGGTTTGGTCCCATGTGTGAGTCTTCATGGTTGTGGCCCCCATGTGAGAGTCTTCATGGTTGTGGTCCCATGTGTGAGTCTTCATGGTGTGGTCCCATGTGAGAGTCTTCAGGGTGTGTGGCCCATGTGTGAGTCTTCATGTTTGTGGTCCATGTGTGTCTTCATGGTTGTGGTCCCATGTGTGAGTCTTCATGTTTGTGGTTCCATGTGTGTCTTCATGGTTGTGGTCCCATGTGTGAGTTTTCATAGTTGTGGTCCCGTGGATTTTCTGGTCTGTTATGTAATTTAAAAAATATTCGATGATGAGTGAACGTGTAGTCTTCACACCCTGTGTCAAATTACACCTGTATCAATTACCCCTGGTTAATTACTTCTATGTCAGTTGCACCTGTGTCAATTTCTCCAGTGTTAATTACATCTGTGTTAATTACACCTGTGTCAATTACACTTGTGTCAATTACACATGCATTAATTACACCTGTGTCAATCACACTTGGTCAAATTTTTCAGGTGTCAATTACAACAAATTATTTTTGGGCGTCTTTTTCTGTGCATTGTTTATGGTTGTGTAGATTATCATAAAGTGTCCCTGAAGGATAACCGTAGACACTTTAAAAACATCTGACTGGTTTCAAATTTTCAACGATGGTGTATATTTCTTAAAAGGGAAAGGGTTTTTTTGGGTTTTTTATTGGGCTATGTTGGTTTCAATTTTTTTAATTAAAATTTACAAAAAAAAATTTGGGGATGATATTGTGGCATTTCGCCGAGCATGTTTCATTTAATTCGGGCGTTCCCAAAACACGCTCACTGGAGTGACTTCTCGACTAGCGAACTGGCAGTTCAGAAATCGCAATTCTGGAGCCCCCAATGCTGTATTAATTGTCCAGTTCAATCCAGCTATCAATGAGAAGTGTTTTCCTGCTCAAGATGACCGTCACACCTGCCTGGCTGGGAGGGAGACACTCGCTTACTCTGGTCGAAGCCACTCCTATTTTGAGTAAATTTTCTGCTCTTCCCTGTCTTACTATACTGCTAACTTAATAACTCAGCTGTGTAGCATTGTACATAGTGGTGAAGGAATATACGGGTAAAGAAAAAGCTACCCGTTCTGTGTTTGCTTTGCTCTTATTTGGCTTTGTTCGCAATATTGCTGACCTTGTTAAACAGGTCTTGAGTTGTTTACCTGTGTTCGTTTATAAATACCCAACTGGAGCAGTAGGTAATTTAGAATACATAGACCTGACTCGCAATACCTTTTTCTGAGGGAGATTATGCTTCCGGTGGTCCTAACTTTTACCAAATGGTCAGAATATTTAAAGGTTAGCATTTACATTGCTGTTAATGCTTTATAAACATCTTAAGACATGTTTTTACGATTGATGTGTAAATACATTTCACAAAAGTACATAGCAAAGTGTTTCATTCCGGTGTGATCATTTGTCGTCATCTCAAACTGGGAGGAAAAAGAGGGATGTTAGTGACATATATTACAGATGGGATCGTCGATCAGGATGTTCAACTCCTGGCTTGTGGTAGTGCTCATACTGTCCCGTAACATCGCCTCATAAATACTGTCAGCTCAAGAAGCTCCTTATAATCGCTCGTGGATGAACTTCTCAAGGGACAAGAGTGACAATTTATTATTTCTAGGGGCTAATGACTTGTATACTCCCCAGGAGTTATCTGAAGCCCTTTGACTGGCGGACTGTCAAGCCCTGGTGGCAGTACTGCAATAAATCATTGATATGGGAGCTTCATTTTAGTGCAGCTGTTTCCAGCTTGTTTTCAATGAGAGTTCAAGCTCTTTGTTTACTACCCAGTGGTACAAACACCATCGCACAAGCCCAATCAACTAAGCACACTGAGTTAACTTGTTCACTGCCAAAATCGTAGACATTATTTACCCGGAAAGAATAATACCTAGTATTACTGTAGTCCCAATAACTGTAACATGTAAAACTAATTTACATTTTCAACGAACAATATAGTACAGTAACACCATCGTGATCAGTCGCTTTCCTCCGGCTTATTGGCATAACCAGGTTAAGCAACAAAGTGTTTAGGTCTGCTGGGCAGTCTTTATTTGGGTGATGTATAAAGGATATTTAACGTACGTTGCTGTTCGTCGCTGCTGATGCAACGCTGCTGTTTATATGAGCAACTGTTTCGACAGTATTCCTTTCGGTTGTCTTCGCTTATTTTAACCTTTCATTGACTTCTAGCTCCGTTTTCGTAGCTCTTCACCAGTGAGTATCGTGTCAACCTTGATACTGCACCCCAACCTTCCTATTGTCTCGCTGAGCAATTAAGAATGATTCATCTTTGTACGAGGTGTAATCAAAAAGATCTCAATCTGCCGCGAAAAAAAATACATAGGGTTATCTAATCACACAGTTAATGTTGTCTCCCTCGAAGTACTTTCCTTGGGCGGCTATACACTGATCCCAGTGCCTCTGCCACTTCTCAAAACATTTCTGGAACTATTCTATCCATAAGGGAAAGAATAGGTCAGGCAATTCTGCCTGAATCTCCTCCACGTCGCTAAAATGCCGCCCCTTCAATGCCATTTCTATTTTGGGGAAGAGAAACAAGCCACCGGGCTAGAACTGGGAAGTAGGAGGCTCGGAAAGACCACCATGTTGCTTTGGTCAGAAAACGATGCTCTTTCTGGTCATTAAGTGGGGCACAAATTTCGCAGCCACTCGCCTCACGTTTCAATTTTTTCAGTCAAAATTATTTTGACACAGCCCATAAGAAATTCCCGCAACACTTGAAATACACTGGATACTCTGACAATCTTCGTGAATTGCCTTCATCATCCTCAACTGATGTTCATTCTGCTTTGAATCAAGAAAACTATTCAAAATATTGTTTCTTCTTCGTCAAATGTTTACTGAAGCATTTTGTTAGTTTCACTAGCCCGTTTTACCGGACCTGAAACACAATTTCGTACACACGCTGTTCACTCTTCTAAAGATTCCATTCTGTTACACACGCGCAAAAATTAGCAACAAAGTACTGACAACACTACAAAAATAAAAATGCTCGTCTACCCTTAACGGAATGACCAACAGCGCTGAATCTCGCCACGCTACTTGGAGAAAGAGGGAACTGCGCAGCGTGATGTATGCGGCACCATATTCACCCAGGAAGCGTGCAAAAATTCGAGCAAGAGAACCCTTTGAAACTACCTCGTACATCGACTTTCTTTGCAATGCAAATACATAGCCTGTGACAAAAAGATCATCTAACCCAGTTTGATAAATAGTTTTTTTTTTTATTCTCGTCGAGTCTGGGAATGCATTTATCTTTATTTTTGCAGTGGAATGGCGGCTGTAGTTGGTATTTTGAACATATCACAAGATTTTAATATTCCATAACAAACGGTTTGGAAAGCTTCCTTCATTGTTTTCTTGTTCTTTGTGAGAGAGGAGAAATGCCATTACTGCCAAGTGTTCTCAGCACCAATAATAGATTCAACTAACTGTCCTGGTCATTACTAAGCTTGTCATTATGAAAGTAACTGAATATGATAC
>NW_026469550.1:22500-32230 GCF_026875155.1 Cherax quadricarinatus
GGACTTCTGTCCCGTTTCCTCCCATCTGAATACATGACCTTGCCTTTCCTGGGATTGAATTCAAGCAACTACTTATCTGACCAATGTTGTAGTTCGTCCAGATCAATTTGCAGCCTTTCCCTGTCTTGGTCTGTTTTTTTCCTCATCAGTTTTAAATTATTAGCAAACAGTCCCATCAGAAATATCATTCACATAAACCAAAACTGCACTGGCCCTTATACCGTTCCATGCGGCACCCCGCTTGTTACGTTTTCCGATTCTTACGTCCCTTCTTGGACAATCACTCTTTGCCTCCTTCCTGTGATGTACTCTTTGATCCACTGCAGTACGTTCCTGCCTGCACCTCAAGATTTTGCCCCAGTCTCGTGTGGGATAATACATCAAGTGCCTTCTTATTGTCTAAGAAAATGTAACCCACCCAGCCCTCTGTCTCCTGTCTCACTTCCCTTACTTTGTCAAAAGAATTTCAACAGGTTGGTAAGAAAAGATTTACCATCTCTGAACCCTTTCTGGTTACTGTTTATGAAACTACTTGCCTCCAGGTACTCTACCATTCTCCTTCCTTCTGTCTTCTCCATTACCCTACAAGGTATACATGCCAGTGAAATGATCTGTAGATCAACGCTTCCTGCCTGATTAATTTCTTGAATACAGGATCTACATTCGATGTCTTCCAGATTTCTGACAACAGTCCCGTATTCAGTGGCTTGCTGATCCTAGCTAGTGGTTCAGACACTGCTTCTGCTCCGTCTCGCAGAATCCATGGTGACTCCTTCTCTAGTCCCACTGCCTTTGATGTATCCAGCTCCATTAAAAGTTTTTTTTTTTTTACCACTTCTCGTGTATGTGTGTATGTGTACTCACTTGTGTCTACCATGGTTGAGCTTTAGCTCTTGGGCAGTGTGGCGTACTCTCCATGTTTATATATGCAAGAGGCACTTGATGCCTGAAGGATACCCACTGGTTATTAAGCACAAACCAGTGAGATCCTACACATGTCCCCCTTCCTGGAGATCCTTAAGACGTTCCTCCCTCTCTGGAGATCCTTAAGACGTCCCTCCCCTTCTCTGGAGATCCTTAAGACGTCCCTCCCCTTCCCTGGAGATCTTCAGATGTCCCTCCCCCTCCCTGGACATCTTTAAGACGTCCCTGCCCTTCCCTGGAGATCCTTAAGACGTCCCTCCCCCTCCCTGGAGATATTTAAGACGTCCTTCCCCCTCCCTGGAGATGTTTAAGACGCGCTTCCCCCTCCTTGGAGATCCTAAGACGTCCCTCCCCTCCTTGGAGATCCTTAAGACGTCCCTCCCCCTCCCTGGAGATCCTTCAGACGACCCTTCCCCTCCCTGGAGATCCTTCAGACGAGCCTTCCCCTCCCTGGAGATCCTTCAGACGAGCCTTCCCCTCCCTGGAGATACTTCAGACGAAGCTCCCACCAGAGAGAACTTGTTCAAGTATCTCTCAAGGTTGTCAGGTGGTAAGGTGGCTGAGAGATGAATGTTCTCAACAAGAGCCATCACAAGAGTCATCCATCCCCAGCACACTCTCTAATTAAGGTAATCAAGGGTAATTAACTGAAGATGGGTTATCAATGTGCGTGACCGATGTAAAGATTACTGTGTGTGTTTAGGAAGGGAGGGAGGGAGAGAAAGAGAGAGAGAGAGAGAGAGAGAGAGAGAGAGAGAGAGAGAGAGAGAGAGAGAGAGAGAGAGAGAGAGAAAAGGAAGAGAGAGAGAGAGAGAGAGAGAGAGAGAGAAGAGAGAGAGAGAGAGAGAGAGAGAGAGAGAGAGAGAGAGAAAAGAGGAGAGAGAGAGGAGAGAGAGAGAGGAGAGAAGAGAGAGAGAGAGAGAGAGAGTGAGAAAGAGGGGAGAGAGAGAGAGAGAGAGAGAAGAGAGAGAGAGAGAAGAGAGAGAGAGAGAGAGAGAGAGAGAGAGAGAGAGAGAGAGAGAGAGATGAGAGGAGAGAGAAGAGAGAGAGAGAAGAGAGAGAGAGAGAGTAGAGATTCATTAACTAATGTATTAAACATTCACGATTATTTTGTGTTACTACCAAATACGTGTCCTTAAAATTTGTGTCCGTAAGAGCATTTATGTGTCGCTAAGTGTCTTTACATGTTCCTTAGCGTTCATATATATATATATATATATATATATATATATATATATATATATATATATATATATATATATATATATTATAATATATATATATATATATATATATACATATATATATATATATATATATATATTGTAATCATGCGGAAGAACTAAACTCGCAAAGGTCTTCAAGCGCCTGATCTCCCCTCAAGGAAGGTTCCTTGATGTTGGTGAGGGGCTCTTGATTTAGGGAATTGGATCTGTGCTCCAGTTCCCCAAATTAAGCCTGAATGCCTTCCACGTCCCCCGCAGGTGCTGCATAATCCTCCGGGTTTAGCGCTTCCCCCTTGATTGTAATAATAATAATAATTCAAGCGCCTGAGAAATGTCAGATAATCAGGTGTGAGGCGAGGAACGGGAGAGTAGGTCGAATATCTTGACTCAAGATCCCATCACCAGCATCAAGATTCTACCCTTGAAGCGTTCGTGTGTGAGGGGGGGGAACATGGGGGGAAGGGGGTAGGGGGAATGGGGAAACTTTTTCTCCTGAGGTCTGTCTGTCAGTTGCTTTTCAAATGCGTATCTGTAAGTGCATAGGTAATACTGTGTTCCAAGTATTTTTTTTTTTGTGTGTGTGTGAGAAGGTATGTATTTCTGTCGTGAAGACAGAGATACATACCTACTCACTGCCTCTGTGAGCAGGCATGTGTCAGTGTGTATATACTGAAGTCTATCAGGAGCTGGGAAGTGGATCAATAATGCTTTTCCGAGTGGATCAATGTGGCTCCGCGTGTCCGTGAGTGGATCAAAGTGTTCGTGATTGGTTCACTACTGTGAAACTAAAGTGGCCACTTATTGTACAAGTCCTTAAGCATATTTATACTCACATTCAGCAATTTTTATTCGTCTTCTGCACTTATTCCCCTCAGTGGTTTAGCTTTATGCACGAGCACCACTCAGTGTCTCAATACAACACGTGCTCAAAAATATAAAATCCCAAAATTATTATTATTATTAATATTATTATATTATTATTATTATTTTTTATTATTATTATCATTATTATCATTATTATTATTACTGTGTTTTATAAGTAGCAGTAGCAATAGCATTATAGTTATTATTATTATTATTATTATTATTATTATTATTATTATTATATTATATTAATTATTATTATTATTATTATTATTATTATTATTATTATTATTATTATTATTATTATTATTATTATTATGTAACCTCGATGGAATACCTTAAAGAGGTTGTCTAATTTTTTATTTTCTTCCTCTTAAATTATATTTTACTCACACCTTGAGAACGCCTCATCCAATCGACTTTAGATTTTCAACTCTTGTGCACAGTAACAAGAACCAAATTTTAGGAGCTGAAAAACCCCCTATGACCAAGGTTATTGAACCCGTTCCCATCATCCTGGAATGGCTCAGATACCTTCCAAAATGTTAGCTGTCGGAGCCTCAAAACTTCACAAACGGTACCCAAAAAATACGACAACAGTGGAAAGTGAAATTCAGATATAAAGGCGCAGATTTCACTATTTTTATGTGTAAAACATGTGGATTTTTCTATACCTGTTAAATCACGTTAAATAAATTTCAGTTTACGTCTTGTGAACGACTTTAATATTTACTGGCTGATGCATCTTAGGGCCAGGACAGTATCTATTAACTTGACTCACGAAAATGTAATGACAAGATTGTAAACAAACTATACCACGGGGGGATAGAACCCGCGGTCTGAGAGTCATAAAACTTCAGTGGCTAAAATGTCGGTCTGGAGTTTTATGACCGCGGGTTCTATTCCCCCCTCATTATGTTTTTTCAGTACCTGTTAAGTTTTATTTGCGTGTTTGCAGATTTATTAATGAAGTGAAATGGTAAAAAAATCTTGGAATCGTTGGAATCAGTGCCATAACTGGAGAATGATTCATTTGATAGGCTTCAAATTCTCACTACTGGTGTGGTTTCCTGAACACAAGGTTCACACTGATATTAGGTGGACTAAAGCCCAGTTTGCCAATGTCATTGAATACCTAGTGATTTTATTCAATAACTGACGAATGCCTCTTTTGATTGACTTCAGAATATTATTGACTATGTCATCTACCTCAGGAAGGATGACGACGCCTCATAAGTTTGGTCCCCAATTGAGGCAAATTTGAAATTTTACTGAAAGCTAAAAAACTATGAATTATTGGAATCAGATCAGGTATTCAAGAATGCCTTTTCTGGTCGGCTTTATCATTTGTGGATTTTATTAAAACACAGTTTGCCACTCACTACGAGCTGAGTAAATTTCAGTTTGACCATTTTATTAAGCAAATTGGTTTCTGTGTAATAACTAGTGAATGCCTCTTCTGATCGGCTTCAAACTCTAAATCCTGGTGTATCTTAATAAGAATTAATTTTGTATTAAATTTGAAATGTGTGGGTTACCAATTAGCCTATTTTTGCGAATTTTATCCAACTTTTAAAAAAAAATATTCTGTATTCACAGGGCTGCAGAAAATGTTAAATAGAATATAAATATAAAAGGCAAACTGATTTTTTTTAAATCCCTCAGATTTTATAGCACTGTTGAGTTTAACGAGGAGAACCTTCCTATTTTTTTCCGGCCCATTTTTCAGCAGCATTTTCCATTGTATTATCAAAAATTTTCATTATTCGAAACGCCTTATTCGACCAGGGTTAAGATTTCAACGCTTGTGTAATGTATTTCTGGCAAGGTTCATGGAACTGCGTGTGTGTGGGTGTTCCCTTTTTTTGTTACCATGTGATAGGTTCCTCTGGTCGCCCATTTTGCCCACTTTTAACCTCGAAATAGTACATAGCATTATTTTACCTTATTGCATTATTTTTTCCTTTATACTCGTGAAGGGCTCGTGATCCAAGAAACTGGACTTATCTTCCCTTTTCTTGAATCGAATTTGAGTGCCTCCCTTTCCACAGGCGTTATATGACCCCTGCGGATTTAGCACTTTCTTCTGATTAAAATATAACAATTGTGACCGGCATTAATCCATCTCATACGATGTGATGCATCGTATGAGATGGATGGAATGTTTTATGGGTTTAGGCTGTGTAGGCACAATTTTTGGGGGGATTCTTGTGGAATAACTGGAAAATGCATCTTCTGGTAGGCTTTAAACTTTTAGTGTTATGTTTATTTCAAGGAAAATAATGTCTTCATGTTAGGTTTTGTAAGTTATCAGTGCAAGTTATATTAACATCTGGGAAATAAACTGTAGTGTAAAGCACCCTTCTGGCAAGACAGTGATGGAGTGAATGATGGTGAAAGTTTTTCTTTTTCGGGCCACCCTGCCTGGTGGGAATCGGCCAGTGTGATGATAATAATAAAAATAATCTGGGAAATAACTGGAGAATGTTTCTTCCGATCAGAAATAAGTCACAATGTTTGACAATTTAGTTAACTTAGGTTACATCAGCTTAATGTTCTTTCATGTCTATAACATTTGTATGTTACGTACCTTAAACTTACACAAAACTTACTTTTTTAAAAGCTGGTCAGACCAAGAGAAAAGCTTGGAATGATTTTGGCCTGTGTAGGTTCCGGTTCGCTTACGTAAAAGAAAATGGGAAAAAAGTAGAAATATTGCTTATCTTGCGATAATTTCTGAGTGTCTCATCTGATTAGCGTCAAACCTTCCATGCTTATAACGTGATAATGCAACTTCCGAGCGACTTGAAACCTTATGTGCTTCTGTATAAGGTGTTGATCTCTTTGATGGTTTGAATTAGATTTACAACGTATATGACCTAATTTAACATTTTTATTAAAGAAAGTTGGATATTAGTTTCTATATGAATACTTCTTCTGATTCCCTTGAGACCTTCAACGCTAATTTTTAACTGTATTATCAACTTATGCCGCACTCTGCACTATTCCAGTCGCGTGTACTAAGGCCCAGGGGACCGGGGTTATGCAATCCGGCGATACCTTCCTAGAATCTCGAAGCTACCGAAATATATCTAGTTATTTTATTACTTAAGAAATAGTTTGTTTACCAGAACGAATTCTTGAAGAACTCCATGTCAGACTTTGCCTTGATTTCGATCCACACTTTAATTGGTTTCGATTCAGATTTTGCCTTGGTTTTGATTCAGATTTTCCCTTTGGGTTTCTATTCTGACTTCTCTTTGGTTTCGATTCTAACTTTGTCATGGCTTTCATTATGACTTTTATTTGATTTCGATTCACCTTTGGCTCTGGTTGTAAGAACAGGTGAAGAGGATTTCCCTTTGACACACCAAACTTCTGAGTGTAAAACTCGTCATTAAATACAAATTTTGCATCAACAATACAAAGCTTGATAAGTTTAATGATAGCAGGAACTGGCAATGGTAAATCGTAATGATGATTTATTTAGTTTCTTATCTGAAGACTTTATTAATTACGATTTACCTTTGCCAGGTTCCTATATCATTAAACTTTGTAGTGTTGATGCAAAATTTATATTTAATGACGAGCTTTACACTCAGAAGTTTTTGGGATGGCAATGGGAAATTCTCTTTCACCTGTTCTTAGTAATTTATACATGGAACTTTTTGAAACAAGATTACTTAACACAATCCTTCCTAACAGAGCTAAGTGATATAGATATGCTGATGATATTTTGTGTCTTATGCCTAAGAATGTAGATATAAACCATTTCCTTGTTAAATTTTAAAAAACTTAGCTCATTCTACTGTTGAGTTCGAAGAAAATAAATCATTGCATTTCCTAGATGTTTTAATTATTAAGGAAACAATTATTTTAAATTTAAAATTTACAGAAAGCCAACAAATAACTGTTCCTATGTACACTATTATTCTTCACATCAAGATAGAGTTAAATTATCTGTTTTCTCATCAATGTTTTTGAGAGCTTTACGTATTTGTAGTCCAGAGTTCATAGATGAGGAAATATCCAAAATTTATGAAATAACTAATGATCTAAAATACCCAAGAAATTTAATTAATAAATCCATTAAAACAGCTAGAAATACTTTTTACAAATCAAAAAGGGACAACCAACTTTATTCTGTTAAATAATATACTGGCTCTCCCTTACCATGAAAACTTCCTTGATATGTCTTCTCTAATTAAGAATTTTAATATCAAAGTTATATTTAAAAATTTTGACAGTTAAAAAATTTTTGATAAAAAATTCCTCCCAAAATGTTGGCGTGTATGTCTATAAGATTTCTTGTCAAATATGGGATAAAGTTTATTACGGTCAAACTGGTAAAAGTCATGAACTTGGGTTAAAACAACATAAATATAGCATTAGAAGTGGACAAGATTCTAATGCTCTGTTTATTCATATGAGAGATTTTAACCATCCAATTGATTTTAAAAAGACTAAGAAAGTTGTATCGAGCAAGTCAATGGTCGACGGGAATGTAATGGAATCATGACTCACGAAATCGTAATGACACGATTGCAAACAAACCATACAACGTGGGATGGTTTGTTTGCAATCGTGTCATTACGATTTCATGAGTTATGTTAACGGTATTGAGGGGACTTGAGCTAGAGTTCGTCACGGCCACGCTAGCTGGAGATTCGTCTGTAAAAACTTGCATTTGTGGTCGCAGTGGTGCCTATGCTAACCTTCCTGTGGTGTAGAAATATATCTAGTTGTACGAATCTTATTGTGGCTAGCTGTTCCAGTGGCTAACGTGACGGTCTGGAGTTTTGAGACTCTCTGACCGCGGGTTCTATCCCCGCCCGTGGTATGGTTTATAGTGGAATCATGTTTTATAAAAAGTAATTTTTGAAAATAATATAAATATTTCTTTTGGATTATATAAATTGGATTCATTTATAATTAATAACATTTGGGAAGAATTTAAGGTACATTAGACAATTTTTTAGGTAGAATATAAGCTGTGTTTCAGGGATCACTGACTACCTACCTACATCATCATACAAAGTCAGGTGTTGTTGTGGGTGGCAGCGAGGTGTAGTCTCGTCCTTATATGCCTTCCTGTTAACCTTTTATTTTTATAGTTCTTGATAATGTGAGAAGTCACGAAAGCGCTTGAAATATCACTATTTTTTCACAGTGGTTGTTATAAATATAAATATGTCGTGCCGAATAGGCAGAACTTGCGATCTTGGCTTAAATAGCAACGCTCATCTTGCCATATAGGACAAGCGAAAATTTGTGTGCAATAATTTCGCCAAAATCATTCTTAACCTAACGAAAAAAATATATTTCACTGTGTTTGTTTAGTATTAAATTATTGTAAACAAATCTAAAATATATTTAGTTGGGTTAGGCTAAAATAAATTATTCTTGTTATAATAAGGTTAGGTAAGTTTTCTAAGATTCTTTTAGTGCAAAATTATAAATTTTTACATTAACATTAATGAAAAAATATATATCTTTAAACGTATAAGAGAAAATTTTAGAAAGGACTTAATTTTAAATGAGTTCTTGCTAATTGACCAGTTTTACATATTCGGCACGACATATATAATATATATTTATATATAAATATATAATATATATATATATATATATTTATATTATATTATATTATATATATATATATATATATTTTATATATATAGGCAAAGAGGCGTATAATTATCATTGTATATACACTGAGAGTTTCCATTCGGCCATAGCGGCCATGATAATCAGGGAACACAATGATATTTAGGGATTATGATAACCAGGGAACATGATAACCAGGGAACATGATAAGCAGGGAACATGAAAACCAGGGAACATGATAAGCAGGGAACATGATAAGCAGGGAACATGATAACCAGGGAACATGATAAGCAGGGAACATGATAACCAGGGAACATGATAAGCAGGGAACATGATAAGCAGGGAACATGATAACCAGGGAACATTATAACCAGGGAACATGATAAGCAGGGAACATGATAACCAAGGAACATGATAAGCAGGGAACATGATAAGCAGGGAACATGATAAGCAGGGAACATGATAACCAGGGAACATGATAACCAGGGAACATGATAACCAGGGAACATGATAACCAGGGAACATGATAACCAGGGAACATGATAACCAGGGAACATGATAACCAGGGAACATGATAACCAGGGAACATGATAACCAGGGAACATGATAACCAGGGAACATGATAACCAGGGAACATGATAACCAGGGAACATGATAACCAGGAACATGATAACCAGGGAACATGATAACCAGGGAACATGAACATCAGGGATCAATTTGCAATAACACGAACAATAATATTGGTAATACTGTAATGAGAACCGGAATAAACCGCCTTCAAGGGTGAGACTCCGTGCTGGCACAATTAGGTCTTGCTCTTAATGCCGCTCACGAAATATATCTGGCAACACTGCAGGAGTAACTGTATGTGTGTTCAGGTGTCTGGCAAAAACTGCACCAGTAGCAACAGTGTGAGTTGGTGTCTAGCAACACTGCAGCAGTAACAACAGTGTGCCGGAGTCTGGTAACAGTGCAGCAATAACATCAGTGTGCTGGTGTCTGGCAAACACTGCACCAGTAGCAACAGTGTGAGTTGGTGTCTAGCAACACTGCAGCAGTAACAAAAAGTGTGCCGGAGTCTGGTAACAGTGAGCCCTAACATCATGTGT